>CM062823.1:36855846-36916707 GCA_031772345.1 Himalopsyche anomala
ATATGTATTTATGTGATCAATAACATTTATGGAAAGCAGAGAAAGTTAGAAACATCGAAAGGCCACACAAAACTTTCAATTGGGTGACATGAGTTAGACTGGTCTAGCTCATATTTCACATTTTAGCATACTTAATTAACTATACAATTCATATAATTTGCTTTATTGATTTATATCAGTGAGATTTTTGCTAATAATTGTATGACCGCAGATGAGATTCTCCTACGAAACAATCTTTTTAATATTATATCTAAGTTGCGAATGTTTGAAATTGCATTGCTAATAATTACGTCAGTTTTCAGTGCATTAATAACGTAAATGACATAAAATCTTATTTTGTTTATACGATAGAAATCGGACAAGAGAAAAAAATGCATGGTATGCTTTAATCATTTGATAAAAAAATAATTTTACTTTTATAAGAGATTTTATAACAGTCTTTTACTCGTGACTAATTATTAATGCTAGTGATCAACACGTTACTTTTTATATTTAAATCAAATTTAAAAAAAATTAAGACTTGATTTTGTATACATTTTCAAAAAGGTACAAACTGAAAATAAGACTGCATGTACGCTCTCAATGTGAATCATATAGACTCCTAATGGAGTTTATATCAACAAAAATGTTTATATTAGAACTGCTTGTTGGTCAATTGTTTACCCTCTTTTTATCTCAAAGAGAGTAATAATAGAACGATATGGTTAGGACTGGATTAGTGGTTTACTAATCGCTCTCGCTACGCCCCGTTTTTCGCGTAGGATAGGTGCACATACATCCATGCTTGCGAATAGTTCATAAATCGATAGAAAAATACATTTATAAAACTGTCCGTACTAGGATTCGAGCCCTTGACCCCGTAACAGACGATCACCACGCAGACGGTAACAGTAGACAGAAAAATAAAAACTTAAAAATAATTTGGCAACAGTATTAAACGGAAAGATTTTTTCATTGATATTCAAATAAACATGGTCATGTAGTATAAAAGCATTTTGGGCCGCCGATAAGACTTCACTGTTATTTTATTAAAATAACCAGAGTGTCAGATACGAAAAATATTGAAAAAGCTCATATTATGCAAAGTCTGGCTTTAGAAATTGTGAATGAAAAGCTCCCTCAGCAAATGTCAAAAGAGGAAAGGAATTCAAATCACCTACTTATAATGTAATATTCATAAACGTAGATCTGTATTTAATATAACTTTCAGTTTGTAGCGGATTCAATTGCTTCGGTATTTTATTTATCGACTGCTATATCTCATTTTCAACCCAGTTAGTAAGATTGCCAGAGAAAAAAAATGATAAAAATAAAAGGCAATTTCGAAAATTTAAATTATGTTATATCAGGGGCAATCAAAATTTCACAGTGGTTGATTTAGCGTATCCATAACACTGTACTAGATAAAAAAAAAGTGTAGGTTTGTGAACAGTGAAGACAAATGTTGCCAGTGATAAAACTACCCACTACACTCAGATATAAGGTAATGGGTAAAGAGGTTTCCTACAAGCGGCTTTTTGGATAAATACTTTCATGAGTGAGTAGAAAAATATTGATTTGTAAAAACAACACAGGTAATAATTTGAAAAAATACACGATAAAGCTTTTATTTAACCCTAATCAATGATCACTATTTGAAACTTACTACTGGTGTTAACACATTCTGCACTACACCATTATCAATGAATATAAATAATCCATAACTTATTTTTATCGTTTTACTATTGATCTGTTTTGGTTATTTTTTATACTTATATTAATTTATTATTAGTACAAGAAGAATCATCTCATTCTACTTAAATTTTAGCAATGAACACATTTTTTTCAATAAAGTATGTTTCAATCTAATATATAAAAATGAATGTTTGTCTGTTTGTACTACATGTGTTGCCACACCGCTCATCCGATTGCAATAAAACTTTTTGCTTGCACTTCCGGGAAGGTTATAGGCAAATTAACTCACATTAGGTGGCGCGTGTGCCGTACACAATTAAAACACAAATAATTTCTTTTTTCGTGTGGTATTGCAACGCTTGCCGGAAATCGACTATTGTTTAGTAAAAACTTATTGATTGAATTGTAATATACTTGGCAGAACTACATTGTAATAAAGAAAAAAATATCAAAGTCTTTAGTTCTATTTTTTTAATATAAGATGAGTTTATAGCTATTTCGGCGTGCGCCATCGTCAAAACTATAGCTATAAACTCATCTTATAAAAAAATGTAGAACCAAATACGTTAATATTTTTTACCTTATTTGATGAAAACGTTCAATTATTTATTTATCATAATGACAGAATTAAATTTTCACTGGTAAAAAATCGAATATATATTTCATTAATATTATAAAAAGTAACATCTTTATTATTTATTTATGTTAGCTATATTATCCGCACTTGTTTATTCTGTAGCCGATTGGACACCACTCTTGAGTGCTCGTCTTATTTGGTTGCGGTGTTCGCGGCTTAGAATCCCACGACGAGGCATTTTATAAAAAGGTTTTCCAGTAGATAACATGTATTTTTGTGATTTTGACCGGTCCAACTCATCTAACGCTCACAAAGAGACGAAGTTAGAAGAACTATACGACAAGGGATCATCTTTTTCTAACGTCATTCTTTTTAGTGAAAAGTATAAAAAGGTTTTAATTTTAAAAAAACTTATGCCATTCTACATTTATTAAGACTTTATATAGCATTTCATAAACAAGTCATTTACATTTCCCAAAAATTAAAAAAATATTCTTAGTTAAATAATGCAAATTCTTGAATAAAAGAAAAAAATACAACAAGAAATGATTTGAGTAATTTTTAATCTAAGCTTCTTAAATGAATTGTTTTGTAATATATTTTTGGTGACTAAAAATTAAAAAAAAAATGAAACTGATGTTATTTATTATATTTTGACATTTTTTCGAGCAAGTACTCAGTAAAAAATATATATGCAAAAGCGTCATTGAAAACGAGTGACATGAATTTATTACAAATTTTAAGACTAAGTTGAGATTAACAATTTTTTTCATGGATTATTTGATGTTAAAAAGATCAGTCAGAAAAATATGTTGGTCTTGTACGGAATGTGTTAATTAATACTTCGCCCTTTTCAGCTGGAGCAATCACGCCAAAAGGTAATTTGAGGGAACAAGTCCAGTGGAGCGATCCGTCAAAATTACTGCCACACCGCAAATTGAATATATTAAGACGTGTACACACGAATAAAATGTATCATAACTATAGATAATATCTTGAATTTTGAAACATAAAAGCACTTCGAACTATCGTTCTAGAACGTTTTGTCCAAAATGACAAATAATCGTAGTAAATTATATTTTAGCACAAATTGTAGTGTAAAATACACAAACATTATAATAACAGTCAAATTTATTGATACACGGAAACAAGATCAGTTTTCAAACATATTTATGCATTTTAATATAAAATAAAGAAGTAACCAATGTATCCCATGTTTGTCAAAAATGGCCAGATCGCCCAATAGTATTAAGACAATGCGTTTACTATACAAATAATAAAAACTATAAAACTGAGTATGACTGAACTGAAACAGAAACTCAATGACAGTGTCTTAGTATTGGAATTGTATAAAATAAATTATCACATGACAGTATCAAATTGAATAATATTTATTGTCACCTTGAAGAAAAATATTCTTGATCGAAATGCATTATATTTATAAAAGTAGAATATTTTTCATAATTAGTTGATATATTCTGTTTGAACATTTAATGAGTGAAATGGTCTACAGCGACATATATTTATAGGATAATTGTTTAGTGACTTATTTGGAAACAATCATATCACAGATAAAATATGGTAGGATAGAATTTTTAAAATATGTGATAAAGTCATTCCTTGTTATAATATTTCACTAATAGTTGTCTATATATAATTAACAGGGAGCCGTTTGCGTGTTTTAACAGTGTCTTTTTATTTTTTAACAATAAATTGATATATCTCAAACACAACAACTTATTAATTTTTGAAAATTTTATTAATTTTTAACAAAATGAAGCTCATTAATATTAACATTCGCTTTAATCAGACAATCATAGACAATTAAATTTTAAAATACTTTCAAATGTTGTTTTGCTTAATGCCAAAAAAGAATGATTATATTGATCTCTTAATTATCGTTAATGCTTACTAAATAAGTGCAATTTGGGTGAGATAAATTTATTTAATTTAATTAAAAAGGAGGTCACTGCTTAAACAGGCTACTAGCTTCTTGATCATTTTTACAGATAACTGTTAAAATATAATAATAATCAATGCCTAACTCAACTATCATGTTTTAAAAATACTGTTAAGCTAGATTCTAACAATTACATGAATGTTTATAAGTAAGTCACTAAACAATAATTAAATTTGAATCGTTCAAATTATGTACACTCCCACAGATTTTGTCACTAACGACCCGGGTTTCGCCTTTCGGCATCTTCAGGCGTTCAAGCGCACGGATGAACTTGAACTGACGCTTAGTAAATGGATGTTTGGTGTTTATATATTAAATAAATGTAATATAATATTAAATAAATTCCACCAAGCACCTTCAGTCGAAATCTTAAATTAAAACAATAATTAGTTCTAAAAATCGAAATTCTTGTTATTAAATTAGTTTAACCGGTTCAAGACCAATTATTTTTTAGTATTTTTTTAATGTAGTATTGACATGCAATACGTACAATATTTAAATTGATTATACATTCAATTTTGAATATTTATTTCTCCAATATAGGTGTTGATCAATAAAGCACCTAAAATGTATACACTTCACTTAGAAAATCAGTAACAATTCTTTTTTGTTAGGATGTGAAATCACATTACGTTGTTATCAATAAACATATTTTATTTTTAGACAAGGTAAATCATATTTTGAATTTCATTCAATATTCCACAACTTTGGTCTTCAGATTTATTTACCTTCGTCAAACGCCCAACTTTTTATTGCGTGCCACTTTTGGTCGGTTGTGATGGCATTTTTTACGGAGTGCCTTTGAACTTTATAGGTTATAATAACACAGTAATTTCTGTTTATAGCTTATATTTTTTCGACAATGTTTCTTTTAATGAAACAGCGGTCTGACGTTGTTGCTAAGTTCACACCGCTTATGTTATACAAAAAATGTCATTTAAAAATATTTATATATTCCTTTTACATGTTTAAAGAACTTCAAATTTCCTACATCGTCACAATACATCACCTTTTACCCTTGACAAAAATTAATAACTTAAACCTTTTCTACGACATAATATGGTCTATGGTCTATAGCGCAGCGGTTAGCGTTGATGGCTTCCTAGCCGGATCTCACAGGTTTGAGTCGCAGTACGAACAGCATTTTCGATTTCTGTTCGAATGCATTGGTGTTAGTGATTTCTTAAAATTCCTTCCCACCCTTACAATCCTTCAATAACTGTTCGTAGCGAGAGCGATGAGTAAACCACAATTCCTGTCCAAGCCTTATCTTTTTTTACTTCCTACTCTCTTTGAAAAAAAAAGTTAAGCGATTTAGTAACAGTTATCGTAGAAAAACTTCTGTTGAGATAAACTCCATTAGGAGTCCATAAGCTGCACATTGGGAGCGGAAATGGTAAAACAATCGTAATTTTTTTTTTTGAATGTTTTTTATTAAAACATCTAGAAAACATTTTCAGATGGCGCGTATTCTCACAAAAATAATGATTCCAACATCTGAAACTCAGTTTCTTAACCTCTCTTTTTCCAAAGAGAGTAAGAATAGAAGGATAGTGCTAAGACAGGACTAGTGGTGAGCTAATCGCTCTCAATACGCCCAGTTTATAGGATAGGATGGGTGGGAGGGAGGAATTCAAGACATTACATCCCTACATGCCTTCGAACAGAAATTCATAAATTGATTGAAAAATCAATTTATAAAACTGTCCGTACTGGGATTCGAACCCGTGACCGAAGTCAACGAAGTTGACCACTTGACCACACAGACGGCATAATATATGACACTTTTATAATAATATATACAATATTTTTACAAATTGTATTAATCTTTGTGTTTTTTATGGATTGCTTATTCTTATAGTATGTTTACATAAGAGATCTGCACGGGCCGAAATTTTACAAAATTACCCGGTCCGAGCCCGAAAAACTCAGGCCCGATTCTAATACCACACTTGTTAACCGAACCCGACCTGAAGCCAGAATTTATACTTCTCAGCCCGAAAAAAACCCGTTGTTTAAAAATTTACAACAATTTACGATTCACTATAGAACTGGTTATTATAAAAATTATCATGGCTGACTTATGAGACGAACTTAATCAATTCCTTACCCGGGACCGACCCGACCCCGAATCTCAATTGCGCTTACCCGCCCGAGGGCCAGGCCCGGGCCCGTGCAGACCTCTAGTTTACATATATCATGTTCCACATACTGTTTTTACTTACTAAGTCGCATTTTATTTTTATAAAACGGTGCCTCAAAAAACTCAACACGTGTATGAATCGCTTAGCAACCAATAATATTATAAATATGAACGTTTAAACATACATAATAAACTTCCACTTCAATTTTGTCAGAATTAATATTCATATGGCTATAAGCCTCAAAGAGCTCACATAAAAAATAATTTGATACCAGATTAATCTATTTATAAACCACGAAATACCCCAAATGTTTGTTTATAATATCTTCACTGTTCTCTTAAAAGTTGTAGGTAACAGATTGCTAGCTGATTAGAACTATTTTCATAATGTACGTTTCCATTTTAATTTTGGCCGAATACGACCCGGGTTTCGCCTCTCGGCATCTTCCGGTGTTATCCAGTGCGCGAAATATTTCATTTTGTTTTATTTTATTATTGTATTTATTTTTTCGTTTACATTTTATTGTCTGGCAATTCATTATGCCCAATATTATAATCTGCCCACTTAACTCACAACAATAATTCTTATCGTAAATTCTCGCTATTAATTAGGTTAACAATACGTTTAGAGTGAATATACTTGTGTGTTTGTATATAGACAATACAAAACTTCCGCTACCTGTCAGTTCGAGTGCATTTGCGCACTGGATAGCACCGAAAGATGCCGAGAGGCGAAACCCGGGTCGTGTTCGGCCAAAATTATAATGGAAACGTACATTATGAAAATAGTTCTAATCTAAACATAAATTTTTATCAAGCACCTTCAGTTAATTCTAAATTATATTCACTTTGATCAAAAAATTATACGCAAGCGTTTGGAAAAAGAGCGTAATCAACCCCTTATATGTTATCGAAAAAAAATGGATAGGGGTGTCAACTTCTTTTTTACTGCGGCCTATTGTTGAATCAGATAACTGAATGTGGCCTTAAGAAATTTAAAGGTTCCCCACCCCTAATTTAGATTATTATCTCTACGACAGCAACAATTTACATTGTCTCAAAATTAAATTAACAAAAGAAAAGTTGTAATCACAGTCCGTTTTATTTATCATTCAAAACTGTGGTGGGTTCAATTTAAAAGACATCATAAATTCAGTTACAGTTAAAAAGAAGCTATTATCTTGGTTAAGAGTTACAATTTCACTTAAGCGCTTATAACTTGGCAAAAAAACTCTTTCAAACTTCTTAACTCGTTTAAAAAATGCAATTTTACCACAAAAGTTAAACATTACATCTTAGATAGTATCAAAGTTTGTACGATAAGAAATATCATTTGCATTTCTTTGCAGCATAAAATATATTTTCTCAGAAAATGTTATTTACTTAATGTCTTAAAAAATTATGTATAAACATTTTTAATAATAAATATTTACAACTTTGGTTTACACAGTTAAAGTTTGACTAACTAAATATACAATTGATTGTATAACGTAGCGGCTTAAAGTGAAATACATAGGTTAACTAAAAATTCTTTTTTAGTAGCACCCAGTACAACGTACGTGTCAGGTGAGCAGGACTGCGTCGAATAAGGGCAGGTAGGCATTTTAAGTAGAACAGTAAACAACAACACCCCAATAACATTTCATGGGAATGTCCGGAGATAGACAATTAATGGTAAGAGTTTACTAACACATACTTGGCACAAAGAAGGTGAATTACAATGCATTCAATCACTTTACCTGCCGCCTTACAGTGTAAATCTTTTAATTCATAATTAAAATCAAAATTTTAAGAAATTTTACTACGTAGTAATATTTTTTTCTCAAACTTCTGTGTTACATAATAAGCTAATTTAGATTTAAAAAAAAAAATGACTTCGATTATTCCACGTATTGTGCTACTAACATGCGTTTTGCTTCTTTCAGAGGCATCTTCAGACAATCTTACTTTTACAAAGCTTGTTTAACACTTCCAAGCCCATGATGCAACCGTAAATAGTTGAGCCATTAAGTCATTCAATATTTCTGTTAATATTGTCAATAAGTATTTATCATTTTAGGTATTCTAACATAAATACATTTTAAACATTATTTTTTAGGTGCTAACTTAGATTTAAATACTGTCAATAAACAGTGAAACTGAGATGCCATCATGGCAGGGAACGTGATTTTTTAGGATGGCATGTTACGGGTTAAGTACGAATGATTTTAAATTACATGATATATTATAAAAATAAAAACGGGAAGCATGGAGGAGAGGATAGAAAAACAAACAAATGAACAATAATGATACTACAAATGACATTCACATTACAAAATGATTAACTAATGAGTTGCATCAATTTGGAAGGGTTAAACTACGCAGTGACGAGCAGCCTGTCCTATTTAGGATATTATTTAATAACGCTTTTTTATTGTTGATACATTAATTTATTTCTAAATCACAATTCTTTGAATCCTTCTTCAGTATAAAGTCAATTTAGGTTTGTTTTTATGTAGGGAGTTAAATACTTTAAGAAAATATAATATATTTATTTGAGTATATTTGTTTTTTATTTTGCAACGATGGTTCAAATCAATGGTGGTGTTTTGAAAATTAAACAATGTGACAGTTAATTACAAAAAATTGTAACGAAAGACTGACAGTGAGACCACGTCACGTTTACATATATCGTATAATATACAATTTGTATATTTAAATCAAGATTTTTTTATAAATACGCGGTATTAAAATAAATATCGCTCTATTTCCTTTGTAGCCATAATTCATTATATAAATGTAGCCGATCTAAAAGTTTACTATTTATTCTTTATTATAAGATTAAAAGTAAATTAAAATTGATTCTGTCTAAGGACCTTTTTTGCCTAACACATATAGAGAAATAAATAAAGTTTTCAAATCTAGTTTTATATGACACTTATGTGATTTATATATACAAATAATCATATCGACTGTGGAAAGGAAAAAGGACGTAACCCCCAGTTTTTCCAAAACAGTTTTTTTCGATTATCACAATGTATACAACTTGGCACACGTTCTTTCAAAAGGATGGAAGCTGAAAATGCGGAATCAGTATCTAAATTTAGCTTTTAAGTTTGAAAAAAGAAAGGCTTGTGAAAATTGCAACCAGGAAAAGAACCTAAAAAAGGCTTTTTTTAACAATTTATTAAATTAATATTAGGCTAAGTTAATAAAAAAACAGTTTATTATTGCTTATCATGCACTTCAGGGTAATGTATATTTTACAATTTTCTTTTAACCTAAAATAATCAAAAAACGTTTTTTGTGTCTCCTGTAAAATTTGACATGTGTAGGTTACGTCCTTTTTACCTTCCACAGTCGATATTCGAAACAATCGGCGGTATTATTTGAAAATTATTTTTGTTTTATAAATGATTTATATTAAAAGTGTTTTGTAAAAAAAATGCATACTAATTTCCATCGAAAGATATGTTTATACTGCGGTTTAAAAATTCTTAAATTAACTTTTCATCTGCCGTAACTTAATGAATTAATTTTTGAATATGAAGACATTGTTTTTCACGTAAAAAAAAGTCAAACATAAAAGCAACTAGTACATATTTGAAGATTTGAGATAGTGTAATAAAATTATAGATAGATTTCGTAGAAAATGTCAAAAGAAAAAGCAAAATGGACGTTTAATGTCCTTCAGACGACCATAGGCGCAAAAAAACTCCAGAATCCAGAATGGCTGTCAATCACTCTTTACTCTATGGACAGCCATTGTAAAAAGTATAATGGGAGATAAATGAATCGTGATGCTGAACGTGGATCAGTGTCACTGACACACAAGTGTTGACAAAAAACACAGCTCTGAATAGGTACCGACTAAGGATGCCAACCCGAGTATTAAGTATCTGGGTAATCGTTATATTTTATTTATTTACTATGCAGCGTTACTCGGGATATTTTATTTGGAAATAAATAAGTATATTTGCATTCTTCGAATTATGAATTTTAAAACAAATAATTTCCAAATGTTATTTTATTCCTATACTGTCAAGTCAGACAACGTTGTAGAGTTGTACAATGATTTATCACATACTTTCTTAAATCACGTGGCCTATTTTGATAAGACTGCGTTTTTTTAATTTCAAAAATCAATATTAAATACAGGAAAGTAATGGCTAACTAGTTATTCTTTACTTTAAAGATTAACATGGATAATTTCCGAATATCAAAACCTGCTGGAGGGGGCTCAGAGGGGCTCGCTCTATCTTCTTATTAAATTTGACTAAGGCCAGCGATCTCCTTGTTAATTTAGGAGAAAACAATATTCTCAGATCAAATTCGTATATATCTCAAATTTCTGAATAATACGTTATCAACAACAGCTTTAGTATACAGAGTAGTACATTTTTAGTTATTTACATTGATAATTATACGATAAATTGCACATTTTTTTATATTATAGTTATATTAAGTAACAATCGATTTCTTATTTAGTTATTTCATATAATTTCATACGGGTGATAAAAAATCATTCCTTCTCCAGAACACCGAGAATTGCTTTAGGATTTAACGGATTGTTAGCGGATTGGCAGCCCACCGATGTATGAAACCATGTATTTTGATTATCTTAATAATAATAATACGATCAAATTTTAATCTCATCCAGTCTTCACGTGCTTAAAATAAAAATAAATACTTACATATATTATTAATTAAGAATAAATATTTATTTTAATACGAAATAATTTAAAATTAAAATAATTAACAATTGACGATTCTTTTTCTTCATATATATTTACACATGTACTCGGGTATTACTACTTTTCTTGATCAACTATCCGAATATTGAAAAATACATCACTAACCATCCATAGTAATGGCTGACTTACATTATGAAACACTTTACGAGTTCTTTTTCTAAGAACTTTATAGACTATTAGACACTGAATTATGCAGTGTCGCCGTGAAGAAAGTGAAGAGAATTAATAAATTCATTTCTTTACGTTTTACAATAGGTCATGTCTTGCTCAATATCACCATTTACAATAACACATTATTTGCAAATATTATCTTCGCGCTCGTTATTATAGCATACACATTTTTACTGATAAGTTTAATTCCTTGCAGCAATTTAGGAGCACTGGTGTCTAAATACAAACATGCATATATTAAGTTAAGCCCAATTTTGGTAATGTTATAGTTGTGCTGATTATGCATTTACATATGACATAATGGACAATCTAGCTAGTATAATCGTTTATTATACATATGAATATACCTAGCTGAAGATATTATTTACAAATCAAAATTAAAAATTGGAAAAATGTTATTCGACAGCTTAGTTCCGTAGAACGGTAAATTAAAAGTTTTAGGTTATATTACCCATTACATTTGAATAGCTGTCTTCAAAAGTTTCACAAAAGTACAAATAGAAAAATATACTAGTTTTCTTTTAGTAGGCAGATGTTGGATCCATGGTACTGTAGTTAACGTCGTTGGGTTCCATGCTAGACCTCACAGGTTTGAGTAGCATTTTTCAATCGATCTATCGATTTCTGTTCAAAGGCATGGATGTTTGTGATGTCTAAAAACTCCTTCCAATCCTAAAATACACGATCGTAGCGAGAGTGATACGTTAACCACTAGGTCTTCCTGCCTTTGTCCTATCCTTCCTATTCTTACTATATTAAAAAAAGAGAAGTTTAGTACCTGAGTAAAAAGCAGTTGTCGTAGAAAAAAATGTTAAAATAACTCCATTGGGAAGCCATATGCTCCACAATGGGAGCAGACATGGATTAAAAAAGTGGAAGATATAAACAACCTTCTCACTGTTTCATATAAATGCAACTCAAAATATCATTTTATGGTTTTGTCAACCTTGCTATGAATTTGAATTGAATTTAAGATAAATGACTAAAAAGATGGGACAAATAATAATTATCACTTTTTTCCAACTCACTTTAGTTGTGTCAAAACTTTGGCCAGCTCGAAACTTCCAATTTTTACTTGTAGCACTACTATATAACTAAACCATAGATATTAATTACCTCTGTCTTTTTTTGATTATGTATATCTTTATTAGTTATATCAAATATAAATTATGAAAGTATATTTGAAATAATGTGATAATATACTCTTTGAAATAAATATTTTTTAAATCATACGTGTTTTATATTATACTGAATTTTATGACACCATATTACAAAGAATATCAACTGGAGGAGAAAAAGAATTTGGTATAGTAGGTGATCGACTCTACTTTTATTTGATACATTATTTTTGGATATTCTTAGTAAATTTTGTATGAACATTCTAAATGTATGTGAAAAACAACGATAAATTCAAAGGTGAATTGTTAAAGTTTTAAATTCCGATTGACACGTTTTTCACAGTTCACAAGCATTCTACCATGGAAGTTGTTTTGAAAAAACCGTAAAAAACTGTAAAAAAAGAATTTTTAAATTAATTTAATTTATGTGTGCGATTTAACAGTAGAATATTACGATTCACAATGAATTTGTCAAATTTCATCATGTAACTTTTTGTATCCGACGAAATTTTTATAGTAAAGAACATGGATTTTTTCTAAATTGAATTTTAAAAATAACGATTTTCTATGGAATGAATACAGATTTTCTACTGAAATATCAATTCACAAGATGAAGAATTGTTGGCTCTATGATTCTTCGTCCATAGATTCATTTTTTTCAAAATTGCTAGCTTTGCTTCTTATCCCTCAATTGTAGTATTTAAAAAGAAATATTTCAACAAGCTATTGTTTTAATATATATATATATATATATATAGTTATTGTCGATTGTACAAATAAACGTGGTAAATTTAAAAAATATAAGCGTTTTCAAACAAATTAAAAAAAACATCTTTTTATGTTATATTTATCTGCGTATTACTTTTTTTTCTGAATACAAAAGAACACAGATAAGAAAAAGCAGCGTAAGATATTCAAATGATTTGGCAAAGCGTTTATTTAACTCTACAGAATGTTCTTTTCAGATATACATCACTTTGTAATGAGTACGTGTCTTTCCAGAAATTTAGGGGAAGGAAAATACAATGTTATTTTGCTGCAGAGTCAGGATGTACAAAATCCACTTTGGCGATTAGATTAGCTACTTGCTTTAATGGCAAGACTCTTATACAAGGTTCTACTGGAAAATTGTTAGATCAGTAATATAAACATTTCAAATAGGGAATTCAAATTTAACTACAACGAAACACATTTCTTATAAATACTAGTCATTTTAGAGGGATTTTGGCTTATTTTTTTATGATGGCTTACCTTGAAGTTTAAATATAAATTTTATAATTCGGTAAATTTTATGGTATAATAAATAATACAGTTGAAATCTGATATATAAAAATCAATGTTTTTTTGTTCGTACTTTATGCGTTGCCACACCGCTCATCCGATTGCTATAAAACTTTGACAAACAAAAATCAATGTTTGTACGTCTGCTATACAGCTCATTTTGACAACGTATGCTTTCACTTGCGCGAAGGTTATAGTACAATTAACTTACAGTAGGTGGCGCGTGTATTTTACCATTGACAATCGGCAGCAAACTTCAAACAGACAGAAAAAGAAAAAACACTGTCTTTCTCTGAGTGGCATTGCAACGCTTGTCGAGAACCGGCTAGTAATATATATAAATATCAATGCAATAGTTATTGACTTTTATTACGGCAACATGCATTAAGATGTATTCACAGTTCATTATGTTATATATTTTTACTGATGTATGAGTAAACATAATTTATCTACAATAATAATCATTATGTGACCACTCAATCGCTTTGAACCACTAAATGCTTTATTATTTTCAGAGACATGGTCGAAACAAAAATTTAAGTAAAGATGTATGTTGAGGCTTTTTGTGTAGTTTTAAAACTGATACAGAATATAAGACCAAAGCACTTTTATCCAAAATAACTGTTTTTATTTTAAAACCATGGACTTTGGACATGGATTAAAAATAACTAGTATTTAGTTTAATTAATTCATAAAACTATAATTTCGTATAAAGCTTCTGCACGTGCATACTTTCGTAAGATTTATAAATGTATCCGAATGGTAATTATTAATTACATGACTTTTAAATTTAAAATTTAATCGAAAAAAAATGGTATGGATAATATTGTTGTTTAAGTGGAATACATTTTACTTTTAACGAGGACAACAACAATCTGAGAAGCTATATACTGTTGTAGTCATAATAAGCTTAAATCTTCAAACATTTTTTAATGCAATAGTATATAATAATATCCATCATAAAGAGTGTGATTATGCGATATAATAAATTATAAGCTACGCTTTTACAGCAGAGAACGTTAAAGAAAGTCGATAAAAAGTAGAATAGATTTGATTTGAAACGTCTACAAAGAAGAATACGTAGAGAAATCTTCGTAAATCTTTTCGAAATAAAGCGATAAAAGTGTAAGAGATGTCATTTAACATCAAGAAAAACTCTTTTTTGATAAAACCGAATCTTATATAACGCTGTGTGATATTTTATCGTATATAGGCTGTCTTTTTAAAAAGATTACGGTATTATTAAATAATATAAATCATCGTAATGTCTGATACTGCAAACTGCAATCAGAAGTAGGCTGTCGAAAGAGCCGCAGAGGGGGTGTGGTATTTGGCATACGGCTCGTAATATACGAGTCTAGTGTTTATGAAGCAATTTATTACCCTATGCGGTGAATTGAATATTTGTTGCTTTTACAAGAAAACTCGGAATAAATAATTGTTAATTATAAAAATGGTTCATAATATTATAATATTATTTTGGTGTAATAATTTACATACCAAGATATCTTAATTTAAAAAAAAGTTTTTGAAATAAGTAGATACACCATAAAAAAAAGTTTCAAGTAGTGACTGATAGTAATTACAAACATAATTAAAAATTTGGGAAATTTTTGACAAAGTGATATAACACGCTACATGACTAGAGTTAATAACTTAATGATGGTTTTATTTTTTCCCCGCTTTCAAGTAGTTGGTGTGTATACTCAATGGCAGATTAAGTACTTTGGAGGCCCTAGGCGCAATAAATTTTGGAGACCTTGTTTTTCGAATATCATAAAAGTGTTGCAAAACTCTTTGTAGAATAATAATGAATATTGAAAACTGAAATTAAAATATAAAGATTTATATAATTTATGCTATTTTTGAGACCCCTAAAATTTGGAGGCCCCAAGCGCGCGCCTCTTGCACTTATAAGGTGATCCGCCACTGTGTATACTTTAACAAAATTGACAGCCATGAAGATTCTGAAAAAGGATTTTTAAGCACCATATCAGTTCTAACAAA
Organism: Himalopsyche anomala; assembly: GCA_031772345.1. Lineage (NCBI taxonomy): Eukaryota > Metazoa > Arthropoda > Insecta > Trichoptera > Rhyacophilidae > Himalopsyche > Himalopsyche anomala. The sequence goes on from CM062823.1 coordinate 36,871,511, forward strand.
AGAAATTAAAAAAATGAAAAATATATCTACTATAAAAGAATAGTTGACATAGGTTAATGCATATTAATCTTTGATGATTTTTTAATTATATGTTAGAGTTTTTGTCTAATCAAAGAATTACTTATACTGTCATTTATAACTTCTTTTCAATGTCAATTGTTGTTTACACATTTCCTTTTCAATTTATTTTTGTACAAATAGCACTGTTTATATATTTTTCTTATCAGTTGACAATGTTCGCAATGAGCGAAACCGGTCCTGACTTTTTAAATAAAGTAGAATAAAGAACAAAGGAATATTGTGTTTTTATTAATATAATGCCTTTTCTCTAAGTATTGACAGTGAACATCATAAAAGTGAGAGTCTATGAAGCCAAAATGTCGGTCAAATAAACCAGTTAAATGCATGTTAATGAAATTAAAAATCGAGTATTTTTACTAGAAAACTGAATAATTAACCATGTGTAGATTTTTTAATATAATATAAATTAAAATAAAGTTTTTGAAATAAGCACGTACACCATAAAAAGGTTTGTTAAGTAATCCATTCAGCTAAATACACAAGTTAAATTCATGATAATTCAAGCCCAACCCTAATCTAGAAGTAATTGCTAATAGTTCATAACAATGATAATATTACAGTATTATAAAAAAATACTGCGTCATGTTTTGTGTAGTTAGTGAGAACCATATATTATTTATGTCTACATTATATCCCATAGACAAAAGCTTTAATAGTTAGAGATACAAATATTATTAATATTTGTTCACATTTTAACGGATATAAGTTAATCAGTAGATTTTTTAATTATTAAATCTGGAAATATAATTCATATTGTATTAACAATATATTACTGTAATCTAATTTAAGATTTCGACGGAAGGTGCTTGGTAGAATTTCAATATTAAATTTATTAAAATAATATATATTTATTATAATAATATATATATTTCATACACTTATTTACCAAGCGGCAGATCAAGTTCATACGTGAAACACTTGAAAATACATTACATAATAGTTATATTAAAAGAGTTTTCAATTTTTTTAATAGTGTTGAAATAATATAATTGATAAAATAGTAATATATGTTTTAATAGGAGCAAACATTCAAAAAGTGATTTTTCACGAATTTTGAAAGATGACGTTTATTATCAGTTCTGATAGTTCCATAATACAATCTATGAATGAAAATCACAATAAGAGTTCAAAAAAGGTTTTTTCCCATAGAAATTAAATCATAAAGTTGACACATTCAAGCAAACCGTAATTTCTCCAGCACTCATATCATCATTTTCCAAGCTCTGTATTTGTGTGACAAATCACTTTTTGAATGTTTGCTCTTCATATATTGTCTTTCCACAAGTATTAATTGTGAACACCTTGCAAGTGAAAGAGGATTAATAATTTATAACACATCTGGAGGTGAAGTGAGCTGACTAGTAAAATGGAAAAACTTTTTTCTTATAAAATCACGTCTTTATTTAGTGGTAAATTACAAATTTTTATTTTACGGAAATAAACACTATTGCAATACAGTAAACCCCCATTTACACTAAAGTCAAGACAGTGTAATTTGAGGTAGTGTAATTGGGTGAGTGAATCTCATACAAAATTAGGGATTTGGTTTTTTCCGCAAAAAATGTAAAATTAAGATTTCCCTTAGTTTTGCAAAAAAAAAAAATATGGATGAAATATTTAGTTGCCGAGTGATAAAATGCAAAGCGCGCCAAAATCCAACACATAAACAGTCGTCCGGCTATACGTGTACACAGTCACTAGCCAAAATTTGACTGTATGCGCCGCACAGACGACCGTCTCGTAGCAACGACAATGGAATGTGACAGTGCAATTGGGGGATTTGCGGCGAATATTTCAAGCCAGCGCGTAATTCGGGGTAGTGTAGTTGGGGGTTCCACTGTATTAGGTTACTTCACTTTTACGATATTTTAAGATGTGTTGAATATTACAACGAATTTTACTTTTTTTCTAAAATACCACTTAATTATTTACTTGTTTTTGGCGATCAACGTAAAATAATGAAAAAATCGTCACTTCTTACTTTATATATTTTCAATCATTATTATATTAATTCCTACTGTATGTACTTTATCGATTATAATATCAACTCAATGATTGTTATCACAGTAACTTTCACCAAATGAGACGATGTAATATAAACTTTTTGTATTAGAAGAATGAAATACGTAACGATTTTCAATTAGGTAATTGATGTCTCTTCAAATATAAATTATGATTACACTTCCCAAAAATAAAATTAGTAATGTACACAAGTAATGTAAGCAGATCAATATCTATTCGAACTTAATGACTTCGGATCATTATAAATTTATGAACAAGCAATCAAGTCGTAGATAAAAAATACAAACTACTTCGTATAATTTTATATCGTATCCATATTTTATCTCCATAATCATTATTTATATTACTTTATTTTTTTATTTAAAAAAAAAACAAACTACTGCTTTGGAAAAGAATGATCAGGTATTTTGAAGCTTTTTATTATTTATCTCTTTACTTATAAAGCGAGTTCATTGTCTTCATATGGATTGTATACTTTTTTTTAAAATACATGCCTTCTCTTAATGTGGAGCATATGGCCTCTTAATGGATGTATCTCAACAGTTATTTTTACGATAGGAAAAGACTAGTGATTGGCTTATCACTCTCACACACTACACACTATTATTTGAGGGTTTGAATAGTAGAAAGGTGGGGATTTTAGACATTACAAATATTCATGTCTTTGAACAGTAATTTAACAGTAAAAATGCTGTTCGTACTCGGATCGAAACTCGTGAGGTCGGGCACTTAAGCCAACGATGTTGAACACTGTGCTATGTACCCGCCAGCTATTTAGAGCAATTGTAAAATTCTTTAAAATCGTTGACCTAATAATAGGTTTTCTATTTTCAGACAGGTGAGCAAAATACGAATTTCTGGAAAGCACATAAATATGATTAAATCCCAATATAACATCCCTTATAGGGTAAGGTTCGTATTCAAATGGTTAACGTCGATGGTTTTGGAAATTGTAGTCACGGTTTGAGTCCTAGTTCAGGCAGATTCACTTTTCGATCGTTCAATTGTTTGCTATTCGAAAGCATAATATATGTATGTTATGTCTCGGATATCTCCCAATTTTCTTTCACCTATCCGATTCCCAAATTTGGTCGCAGCAAGTGTGACATAACTATTGAGGCCTATCTAAACCATATCCTTCTATCTATATTTTCGTATACAAACCAATTTTAACAATTTATTAACAAGCATTATATGTCTATATGCTACATATTGATATTGAGCATGGTTAACCCGTAACATGCCATCCTAAAAAATGACATTCCCTGCCATGATGGCATCTCAGTTTCACTGTTTATTGACAGTATTTAAACCTAAGTTAGAAGCTAAAAAATAATTTTAAAAATGTATTTATGCTAGTGTTATGTTTATTGTTTTTACTAAAACACTTTTATGTGTTGGTTCAATTTTATTTAGATAACTTAATTTTACACTTTATAAATCAATAAATCAATCTTATAATTAATACGAAAATCGTGAGAATGTGACAGGTTTCAATTGTTTTCTTATTCTACTTCTGTTTCATACTTCATTTGTTTTCATTCGAATGCACGAAACGCATTTTGAAAATAGAACGTCATACAGAATAAAACATAGTATGGTATGGTATTGAGTATACATAACACTAGAATACTTAAAATGATAAATACTTATTGACAATATTTAGAGAAATATTGAATGATTTAATGGCTCAACTATTTACTATTGCATAATGGGCATGGAGGTGTTAAAAAAATGAAAAAAACACCTGTTTCGTGTGTAAACAGAACAAGATTAAAAAATAATATGATTAAATACAAAATGAAAAATCGTTTATTTTTAAAAAAAATTACAAAATCTGATTATTTTCATTGTATTCACTAATTTTCTATCCATTTTCTGTCAATAAAAGGAAGCATGATAGAAATAAAAATTGATTTCTCAAATAATATTTTAAAACACCGTTAATTCAGCAATATCACAATTTAACATAATTTACATTGAGTTTACATTAAAATCAGAGAAATGATAAAACCGAATTTCTATACAAATCATCTTTCACAGTATTTGTTATTGTAATACTGCTTTCATTTAATTGAACATTATTCAGATATTCTATTGACGATTAAGAAATACAATACCATTCCAATACTCACCTTAATATATTATACAATATTGTACATAAAGTACCTTTCTAAAGGTGTATGATACATAATAGCCGCAACCTTAAGGTGTACAATTCATAAAGTGTTGTACAAATACAGCACAATAATGCACACATTTATTGTTTGGACAAGGTCTTAATGAGGGTCCAATGTGTATTGTTCAGGGATAACGAATGAACGACATTCGAAATGTATTTGTCAAGCGTTCACAATATATATCGAATAGTTTTTTTTATAAAAAAATACAATTCTCAGAATAACTGTATCAATATAAAAAAAATAACTTAGATTATTCCACGTATTGTGTTACAAACTGTGACACGTGTTTCGCATTTTTCAGAGACATCCTCAGACAACTACTTTTGCAAATGCTTGCTTAAGTACGAATGATTATAATTTTACTATTCTGATATATATTATAATAAAAAATGAATAGTTTAGAATTTTTAGAGATAAATAAAAGTACTGACAATAAAGAAATATTATTAAAAAATATCTTGAATAAAACAGGTGGTTCGCCAATGTTAAATATATTTTTTAACGGTTTAACCCGTCTTAATTGATGCAACTCATTAGTTAATAATTTCTTAATGTTAATTTCATTTGTATTACCATTATCTCTTGTTTGTTTTTCTATCATCTCTTCCTTGCCTCCCATTTTTATTTGATACTAGCCGGCACTATTACTATTTTATATCTGACATATTTTAATATAAAAAATATTAAAAATGTTGGTAACTCCTTAAAAGCGTTTCTAATGTTTTCAAAATTCTAATACCGTATGGCGTATATGAAAACGACTTGCAAATATTTAAACGGCCGTTTGTAGTTTGGGTATAAACTGCTGTATATTGTAGTTACCCAAATTTAATCCAATTTTGTTTTAGGGTGACAGCATTTATGGATACACCAAAATATTATTTCATTTAATAAATCGATATATTCATATCGCACTCGGAAGAAATCACGTTTAGGGTGGTAACTGTCAACATTTGGTGGGAAGGCATTGTATTAATAAAAACCCAATATTCCTTTGTACTTTATTCCACTTTATTTAATAGGTCAGGACCAGATTCGCCCATTGCAAGTATTGGCAAGTGATAAGAAATATAATTTAACAATGCTATTCATACAAAAAAAACAACATTGACATTGAAAAGAAACTATTAATTACATTATAAATGATTCTAAAATAACACCGGAAACCGGTCCTGACCTATTAAATAAAGTAGAATAAAGTACAAAGGAATATTGTGTTTTTATAAATTTAAACTAATAACCAATAATCATTTTATATACTTTATATTTATATCATTAAGACATCTGTTTTCGATTTTATATTTAACGTTTGTTTCAAAATAATATGATTAACAAACATACATCAATCAAAAGAACTTTCAATCTTACTTATGACGGCCATGACCTACATATATACCGTCAGACGGCAATCTACAACAACAAATATAGTTAAATTTGTTGTAAGAGAATTAAAGTTACGTAACAGACATTATTTTGACGGTAAAGAAAAGCTTTAGTTTGAAGATACACAATTAATATAACACTGTTGAATTGTACATTATTTTATGTATTTTATTATCTTCTTTATTATTATGGTAAAACTGATTAATAGGGCAAAAATATCAGCGTATTTTAGTTCTACAGTTTTTTTTATATTTTATGCGTTGATAGCTACTTCGGCTTTCGCCATCGTCAGAACTATGCTTAAACGTAAATTTTGCTCAGACATAAATACTGGCTTTGAAGAGATACACAATGCATCATATCTAGTCTGGGGTTCTTAAAAACTGCTTATCGTTCTTTGAAACACTAATATCACATTTAATAAGTGCAATATTGTAATTATAATTTGAATTAGTATGTTAGAGTGAATAATATGATGCATTATGTATCTCTTCGGAGCCAGTATTTATGGCTGAGCAAAATTTACGTTTAAGCATAGTTCTGACGATGGCGAAAACCGAAATAGCTATCAACGCATAAAATATAAAAAAACTGTAGAACTAAAATACGCTGATATTTTTTCCCTATTATAATGGAGTTCTACCAAGTAAATGCCAAATCAATAAATAAAACTGATTAAGATACTTAAAACTTTGAAATAAGAGCAACTTTACAATTAGAACTTTTACCGAGTGTCAACTTAAAAATCGTTATTTGAAATTTGTTTGAATTGAATCAAAAATATTATACATAATATGCTCTTGATAAAAACAATTTGTTGGAAAAGCTACCAACCGCGTTATGCGAGGTGATGTAAGTGACAGTTAAGCTTTCAGCGCAAGCTTACAACATGTCAAGTAATGTCGTTTTGATAAAGCCTTCCTCTCTTCAGCTTATCTCTATTTTCCTTAAAGTGTCTCTATTTCAATATATTTTCTTGTCTGTTTACTAATGCAAATCTACTTGTTACGCCATCCCTATAGTCATTAAAATAGTTATTCATCATCCAGTTAAACAAAATAAAAGATTCTATGTTTGATAAATCATTTTCCAATCGCAATGCTAGATAGAGTGTTGAAAACATCCTTCGTTGTTCTTATATATCACTCTTAGGGTGCTCACCGTCAATACTTGGTGGAAAGGCATTATATTAATAAAAACACAATATTCCTTTGTACTTTATTCCACTTTATTTAAAAGGTCAAAACCGGATTCGCTCATTGCCAGCATTGTCAACTGATAAGAAATATAATTTAACAATGCTATTTATACAAAAATAAATTGAAATGAAAAGGTGTAAACAACAATTGACATTGAAAAGAAATTACAAATTACAGTATAAGTGATTCTATAATTACACAAAATTAAAATGTTTAACACCTCTAACATGCAATGTTCCTGCTAAGGTATGCGCGTGTCCGCGCGCACACCTCCCAAAATGTGCCTGCACACATTTTTCCATCCTTGCACAAGACCGCACACAGAAATATTGTAAAAATTAGTTTGTTTCACCAAATTTTTATATTTGCGCACATTTTTTATTTTGCTGAAAATTTACTGCTCACTGAAGTTGATGGTCCGTACACACAATAGAAAAGTTAGAGGAAACGTTGCTAACATGTAATTAAAAAGTCATCCAAGATTAATAAATGGTAACTGATGGTAATTACAAACACAATTAAAATTAGTAAATAAAATTTAAAGCAGAGACGAGTAACTATTCGCTATTAATTTAATTTCCATTTTTGTTAAACCTTCTCAACACATTTTTTTTTTTTGGATATCAAATTTATGGAGCTTCAAGTACCAGGACGCACCAAGGTTCTTCCAGTCTCCTTCATCGATAAAGATTTTGAATTCTCAACACATATATTATACTATGTGTGTCTTCATCTCCTATACCTAAACCTAATACATAAAAATGAATGTTTGTTTGTTCGTACTTTTTGCGTTGCCACACCGCTCATCCGATTACAATATAACTTTGACAAACTTTTTGCTTGCACTTCCGGCAAGGTTATAGGCATAGTAAAATTAACTCACTAGGTCTTATATATATAAATAAATGTTTATATGTCTGCCGTACAATTCATTTTGACAACGTATGCTTGCACTTGCACGAAGATAATAGTACAATTAACTGACAATAGGTGGCTCGTTTTTCGTACCATGGACAATCGACCGCAAACGTCAAACAGACAGAAAAAGAAAACATACACTTCAATAAACACAATTAAAACACAAACACTTTCTTTCTTTGAGTGGCATTGCAACGCTTGCCGGGAACCGGCTACTAACTAATAAAAATCTTGCTTTGGATTTATCACTCTGTTATATTAGTAAAAAGAATCAACAAGTCATAATAACAAGTTTTTCGATAGAGTTACTCTGAAGATGTTTCTTAACAAAGCGATATTATGCCTCACCTAGTAACACAACCAGGGGAGTAACTGAGTTATCAATGTAAATTACTTATTGCTATCTAGTTTAAAATTTTCATTTGCTTAGTTACATTAAACATATACGCTTTTAAGCAACCATGTTGTGTATATTTTCTTATCTTATTCATATCAGCATCATCAGTATTAAAATGAACCTGCTCATGACAGGAAGACATCTTCTTCAAAATCTCTTCCTTACAATCTAAATATTAGATTATGTGTATGTTTCTATATTCCATGTATAAAAACAGAGAGATAAGATTTCTTAATGAAACCGATGTAAGCATGCTGGAATTAAGTAAGCTTATAACACAACAACTATATGGTATTTTAAAGCGCTGGGCAATATAAAATAATTTTTACTAATGATCATAGACATCATTAGTAAAAAATGTTAACTTTAATAAGTATGAATATTTTGTTTTGTTGGAAATGACATATTTTCAAAATATAAATTTCAACATTTCATCCCAATTTTAGTCAATTGTATTGTAAACTTTAAGAAAAGAGCCTTGACATTATGTATATTTTATAACAATGTTTTTTTTAACATGGCATCAATATTAGCGCTTATACAAAAACCGACTTTTGAAAAAACCTGTTTTCGAATGTCAATATTGTTAGAAAACCAGTTTTACCCGGTTTTCGAAGTTTTGCAAAAAATGGATAATTCAATTAAAATAGCGAGATAAAGTTCATTTTTTGTGTTGTTTATTTATTATATATAAATAATAATACACAACAAGAAATTATTTGGTGTTACTCTTCAGAAAATATGATTTAAGAAAACACAAAGCGTCCACTAATCGTTTTGAAACAAATTTCCTGATAGCGAAAATACCCTTTCGCTGGGTAATTATGTGGGCATATGGTCTTTAAGCCATCAAATGAAAGATTCAAATCGTCTGTCCTTCTGTTTATAGACTCGTTTATGGAGAATTCGGCACAACCGGTTACGAAGTTGAAAAACCGGTTTTCGAATGTCACAAATTTAGCCAAAAACCTGGTTTTTGAAAACCGACAAGCCCTAATCGATATGTATATCGGAATTTTGGCAGAAAAAGAGTTAATATATGTACATTCTGCGTTTCAGCAACTAAAATTTTAATTCAGATAACTGAGAGATATTCCCTAAAATAATCTAAAGAAAAAAACTATACCCGAGGTTTCAAATACTAATTTTAAAAAATAGCGTTATTGATTTAGCCGGTACTTGAATCTAGAAACATTTGGTAAATCAAAAATGTAAAGCTTATTACCACTTGACCACGGCGACTGGCGTATAAGTTTAGATTGAAGGATTTAAAACCGTAGACTGAATAAGGTTTCTTCTAAAACAATAAAACTATACTTCCTCTATGGCTATGTTCATAGAAATGGATAATTTATTCCAAACATAGAAACAACTCACTCCCAAAAAAAGTCGCTACGCACACATACAAAGTTGACTTTATTATGATAACAACTTAGTTTCAAAAGTAATGAACTAGTTAATATTATATTATTGTGAGAGAAGTTAAAATATTTATTATAATCTCAAAATTGAAATTCGCAAGCGTATCCCGCCACTCTTCCACCGACTTACGGTATGTAGACACTCAATTGTGAAGATGAAAATTTCTCATTATCTGGCGTTCGCTGGAAATTCTTGTTTTCTTAAAGGCCGGATTTAATCAAAAGAAAACTAATTTATCCCCACACCCCTTCTCGCTTTACCTCCACCTACTCACATTGATAAGGGTACTGTCGCAGGCTTTTCATCTTTTCTGGTATCGCTTTTCAAGTGAATTTTACTGTGTTTTTATACACATAACAACTCTTAAAAAGAGATTATTTTTTCAACATTGTAATGAAAAAGATCGTTTACTTTTTATTTGATTGACACCTGCTACGTAAAGAACAATTATTTAAGCAACAAATTCTTTGAAAAATCTTCTCGTATTTTTGGATGATGACTGTCTTAAATATTTAAATACATTATTTGAAGTCAATGAAATCAGAAAACTTTTGATTTTAATGAAAACAAAGGTAGCTAATCGCTTGAACTTATATACCTGGTAAAAATTACGACGTTGAACAGGAGGAACTGAAAACTTTTAATGTGTTCATTGGCAAAGTTTGTTTTGCAAAGGCATAATATTAAATAACGCATTTTTGTTTTTGTACTTATTCCAGATTTTGTTTAAAGATCGAGTTACTCCACACGAATCTGCTAAAAAGCTGAATCCGTTGAAAATTTTTGTGAGAAACCAGTTTGAATATTAATAAATAAATTGGAAATCAGTTCAAAGGAGTGTTTTAGTTTTTAATGGAACTTAAAGCATTAAGGTTGATTAAAGTAAGATCAATGCAAGAGATCAGATCAGCGAAAATATACATGATAAAAAAATGAGGTACGTATTCACTTTTAGGGTGTTCACTGTCAATACTTGGTGGAAAAGCATTATATTAATAAAAACACAATACTCCTTCGCACTTTATTTAAAAGGTCAGGACCGGTTTGATCATTGCGAGCATTGTCAACTGATAAGAAAAATATATAAACAGTGCTATTTGTACAAAAATAAATTGAAATAAAAAAAGTGTAAACAACAATTGACATTGAAAAGAATTTACAAATTACAGTATAAGTAAGTGACTATAAAATTATACAAAATTTAAATTTTTTATTATAACAACTCTAACATATAATTTAAAAAAATCAAAGATGAATAAACTTTAAGTGGTAACTGATGGTAATTACAAACATAATTAAAATTTTGGAAGTTAAAAATTTCTCAAATGTAATTCATATTCATTCTAAACTACCTACTATTTGATCTGCATATTGTAAATTATTAACGGTATTGAATTTTTTTAAATCGTTTATATCTTTAAAAATCATAAATTTCTATTAAAAAATGTTACTCCATCAAAAGTTCAGTTGTAGTTGTTTTATCAAATATTGTAACTACATGTTTAGAAAGAGTCGCTTTACTCTTCTTTGCACGAATGAGGTCTCTTTCCTCTCGGTACTTAATCGTTTTCGTGGAAAACGTGTTTTATTAATTAATTCTATTTAGGTCTTCTGAAACAATGACGAGTCAAATAAATGACAAATAAATATTTAATAAGCATTAAATTTAATCAAAATATCGTGTTTCACATTCTAGAGCTGGGAAATTAACTTGTTTATTAGATTTATTTTATCAAAATTTACAAAAGCGTACCTCAAATACCACTGATAAACCATAACAGGAAAATGTCACGTAATTGTTTTAGGCGTTTAATCATCAGCATTGTAATCGCAACGAGAAAGTAATCTAATCGAATATTTTATCCTTTTTTTTAATTGTATTATTTATTACGATCATTTCTTCAAAACACAATAAATTGGGATAAAAAAATACATTTGAATAGTTAAGAAAACCGCCGTTAATGACGCAGTACCGCTAACAAGATGGCATTTTTTTATTTACGCATCTTCCAAAAAAATATTCATAAGAAAATTTCATATTTCTTAAAATATTTAAAAATAATATAACTATTTAAAGGAAAATTTATAGTCACAATAAATATAAAATAGCTGTTTTAAAAATACTTCCTTCCTTGGCATTTTCATTTGGCGTTTTAAATAAAAACACAAAATAAAAAGTGTTGTTTGTCTATTTGTGCGGATGCCATAATCGTATTAAAAAAACGAAATAGCTTCACTACTTTGCGGGAAGTTCCAAAGATGTTTATGCGATAAAAATATTCTGAATATAAAAAGTAAGACATTTTCCTTTCGGATGACTCCGCCATGAAATATTACGAATTTATTCGGTGTCCTCCATTACAATATTAGAAATAGTGGAACAAGTGGAAATTTGCGGAACGCCTGCTTTGTAAATAATAGTCTACTTAGTATTTACCATTCTCAATTAGGTTAAATAAGTGCTTGGCATATTCTACATTACGGTTGATAATATGTTTTCAGTTTCCACATCAGCAGAGTTTTTGAAAGCATTTTTTTTTTAAATAATAACTTTTTAAGGTACTTCTTACCAAATCTTTGAAGCGTAGATTTTTAATAGGCTGTCAAAAAAATACACTTGATACTTTTTAAAGTGTACAAATAGTGAATACTAACATTTTTGATTTAATCTTTGAATATACCTCTTATTATAAAAAGTCTCTAAGCTATTTATTCAAACAAGTGATTTTTGGAAAACGCTTAAAGATTAACAATTTCGTCCATATATATATATAAATGAATGTCTGTTGGGTTGTTTGTCCTGTATGCGTTTCTGTACCGTTCATCCGATTGCAATGAAACTTTGTTGAGTTATTGTGCAGACGTCCGGAAAGGTTTTTCAATCAGTACAGCTAGCGGTGGGCTGCCAATACGATAACAATAGGGCTCACTTTATATCAAAGCAATTCTCGGTGTTCTGAGGAATTAGCGAGATTTTTTTATCACTCCTATGCAATTATATGCAATACTATATAGTGTATCCAAAAGCATTTCAATAAACACAATTACAACAAGAACACGTTCTTTCTTTGAGCGTCATTGCAACGCATGCCGGGTACTCGCTAGTTAGTTATAAATGAATGGAGAAAGATTTAAGTTAAGTACGTAAATAAAATGTTGACATTTCTTTTTTTTTTAATTCATTCATTCGAATCACGTCGTAATATTTGTCATAACACCAGCTAGATAAAAATGAGCCTCTTTTGAGTCGTTCAAAACAAATATCTCCATAGTACGAAAAAGTTTATAGTTTTTTTTTATTTATTACAGTGAGAATAACATTGCTATATTACCATTTTATAATATGTTAAATATTTAAAAAAAAAATATTTGCATTTTGTTAATACAAATCAGCTAATGTAACATATAATTTCCATTTGTTTTTATTATGACCTAGTACGTATAGTATCATTACAAATTGCTTTGTCTCTTGTCTCTTTTGTTCTCAGATTGTTTTGTGAAAAAAAAAGAATTTCAAGACAAATGACATAAAATTTAAATGCTGTATACCTATATATGTAAATATTTGATGTTTGTCGTACATATGTTTCCGTGAAATTTATTAATTAAGTAGAGTACATTTCAGAAATGTGTCGCCGTATGGAGATGCGAGACATGAAACAAGGAATAATAAAAAAGACACACGGCCCAAAGAAAGGAACTACAGGGTATAAAAGTACATGCAAGAAGAGTGTGAGGAAATAAAATTCAAAGGAGACGAACTCGACTAGATATTTTACAAACTTTCCTTCTCAACAAGTTAGTTAAAAAGATAACTCATTCAACTCCAGGTATTAAGATGCACATGTGTACTAAATATTTCCCTTTTTACATATTTATATCAATATTCTGCATAATATAACTAGCACGAGATTACACCTCGCAGTAGAAAAGTGTGCTCAACTAACGATTTGATTTTTTAAATTTAAGATTTCGACTGAAGGTGCTTGGTGGAATTTCAATATTAAATTTGAATCGTTCAAACTATGTACATTCTCATTCTCCCTGGTTTCGCCTGAAGATGCCGAAAAGCAAAACCCGAGTCGTTAGTGAAAAAATCTGTGAGAATGTACATAGTTTGAACGATTCAAATTTGATTTGATTTTTGTTAAGCCGAATCAAGCCCATTTAAATTTGATACATATAATATATCCGTTATTTTTTTTTAAATGTCATATGTTAAAAAAATGTACACTTTGTATAATAGTTAGGGTTAATTTCTTTTATAAAGAGCAATATCTATAAAAAAAAATATCCATGACCGCTCCCAATGTGGAGCATATAGTCTCCTAATGGAGGTATCTCAACAGAAGTTTTTCGACGAGAACTGTCTGTTATTCAGTCACTCAACCTTACTTTTATTCAAAGTCAGTAGTAGGTGAAGAAGGATAACGCTAGAACAGGACTAGTGGTTAACTAATTGCTATTGCTACACCCAGTTATTAAAGGATCAAAAGCATGGGAAGGAAGGAAATGATGTGAATTGACATTACAAACACCCAGTCATCGATCACAACTTTGAATTGAATAATTCTCGAATTCATTGTGATCTTACCGGGAATCGAACCCAAGCCTGCGTGATCGGTAGAGCAAGGTCTAACCAACTTGGCCACAGCAGGTGACAATCTATAATATTAATTAATAATATATTTTTCGATAAAAATATGGGTTTTTTACAAATAAATTGCAACTTATCTTTTATCAAAATTTTAATTTCAATTGAAGTATGTAAAAGAAATATGAGGTAAAAAATAGCTCATAAATGAGAAAAAATTGAAAGTCACTTAAATAAATTTAATATTAATAGATGGCATCAAATAGTTAATAAATCGTCACATATTAAGACTACCAAATATCTGAATTTAGCACAAGTTAATGTTTACATTTAACAATGCATTTACTTTACAAAACAATAGCAGTTTGATTTAATCCGACCAATCGGGAAAAAAATATTTACACTTAAGCCAAAGTACTGATTAAAATCATTTTTAATTATTTTTTAATATAACACTAATTATTATTTTAATTCACTTATCTCCCATGCTTTGAGAGGGCGAGAAAATTTTACTAATTTTATTGAAATTTGCATGATTCAACTTTATTGCCATATGTAAAGACATAAAAATCATTTAATTCTACACATAGTCGAGTATGATAGTTAAAAATTGCTTCAAAGCTTTATGAAGACCAAAAAGATAATATACGTATTACACGTATTAAATCAATATTAATATTTTATCTTTTACCTCAATGCGAATCTGCTATTTTTCGCAGACACCCCCTGCTTCTTTTACAATCTCCTTGATAGGAGCGCGCATCAATTTTACTGCGAAGGAGTTTTGCGAGCGCGCCAAAGGGCGGCCATGTTTTCTTCTTTTCGTTCGCTTTTGTTTTTTTCTTCAGTCGTGTTTTCCCGCGCATTTCTCGCTACAGTTCCCGCTTTAAAAGTGGTACAGGGCTTTCAGACCCTGCAGGCTAAAAATATTTTTAAATCATATTTTCTACCAATTTGGAACGTAAATCTATATTACTAAATGGTTTGTCATCAATACCATATATGTACATTCAATATAATTTTTATTGTTTTATCATTTTTTTCATGAAAAAAAGATATTTAAGAGTTTTCCTTATTTCAGTTTGTTTTGTAAACTTATAAATATTACTGTTCAATTAAATTTCTTATCAGTTGATAATACTCGCTATGAGCAAAACCGGTCCTGATCTTGGTAAATAAAAGTGGAAATAAACACAAAAGAATATTGTGTTTACTGAATTTGACATTTTCGTAGAAATTAAGTTTATATAAAAGTAATTCTTAATAAATATTTTTTCAACATTAAATTTTAAGCATTCAAAATTACATTCATACTTAATAAATAGGTTTTTTTAAACTCAAATTGTCAATATAATATCAAGACATAAAAAACACTATCTCAGTTTTTGTATAAAAGCATTTAAATTTTGACATGCGAAATAAGTATTTATTTAATTAATTTCCCACAAATACATAAAATTTTGGTTTTTTAAAAAAGCACAGCATTTGTAAATATTTACAGATTTGTTATATGTATAGACACTAGATATTTATAGTCAATCTTGAAATTGTGATTGTGTTTTTTGATAGACATTTAATGCGCTCCAGTTGTTAAACAGCATGCAAAATAATGTAGAATTTTAATATTGATTCCTCTAATACGTTTGAATCTCGCTTGTAAAATTAAAAATCTCGCGATTTTTTTTACATAACGAAATTATGATAATCTAATTTTGGCAAGGCCCTGTCTGTGAAATTATTTGAATATAGAAGGCGGATGCGTTCGCCATTCCAGCCTATCTGTATTGTAATGTGCTTGTATTTTTTTATTATTATTTTAAACGGCGTCTGACAAAATGTAAAATGTAACGCCTCACGTGGTCCGCAGTGACGTGCATCATTTCTATCCGAAAAAATGTAATTATTAACCATGAATTATTTTTAGTTGTAAGTTGACTATATTGTTGATTTAATCGAAGCATTTGCAGATATGCTTTCCATAGGTTCTTGATGAGATTTATTCATTTTTTAACATTTTTTTATTTTAATCAAAACACAATACTCTTTTTTACTTTATTCCACTTTATTTAAAAGGTGAGGACCAGGAGCATTGTAAACTGATCAGTTTTTTTAAGCATCAGTTTTTGCGAGCAATTTCAACCGATCAGATCAAATTCAAGTGGTGACTGATAGTAATTACAAACATAATTAAATTTTGAGAAATTTTTGACGAAGTGATAAAATGCTACATTAATAAAGACAATTTCTTTTTAATGTCAAGTGTTGCTTACACTTTTTCATTTAATGTTTTTTTTTTATAAATAGCATTGTTAAATTATATTTCTTATCAGTTTACAATGCTCGCAATGAGCAAATCCAGTTTTGACCTATTTAATAAAGTACAAAGAAATGTTGTGTTTTTATTAATATAATGCCTTAATGAACACCCTAAAAGCGATTGTTTATTTTATTTTATTATATGGCATTTTAAATGATGTGTAAATAAATGCAGTTGCAAGGCACACAGGTTGTGTATTCCTGGACACACACAGAACAAATGCGACATGTACCTACAGAAAACTGAAGGGACAAGCTTTCAGTCATAACGAAATAAAAGGACATGGACTTATTCCGAAAACACTCTCAGAAATAAAACGGCAATACGACATGGATCTGCTATCATTGAATACAACCCCAGGCATTGTGAAGTCCATCATCTGGGTTACGTAAGAAAATAGCTGAGGACAGAACGGTTTTATGTCAAATGTTCGAGAATACCACGAAAAAAAATTGGTTAAGGATTTTAAGAACTTCCAATTTTTTTTTATTATTATTTCAAATAAATTAGGTTGATAATTAAATGAATGAAGAGCAGAGCTGTCCAGTCGGTATTAGAGGCTCCAGATACTTTTAAACTTGTGTAAAAAAATCGCTGAAGTCAAAAGTGATATTATTTATTAAAAAAAACTCTTTAATAAATAAATGGTATTTTGTAAGATGTAAAAAAGACATGCAAGTATTTTTCAATTCTTCATCGAGATAATGAGATAAAATACTGATATGAGAAATTAACACCCCCTTTCAAATAGGAAGCTGTAATCCGTAATTACATACAGTAATATTGAGCCAAATATATTCTAAAAATTAATATATTCGTCATATTAATTAGTGAAATAACGACTGTTTGTACTAGAAGATTGAAAAAAATTAAGAGAGGAAGTAAAACAGAATTTGGATTTATAGTCGGAATCGGTGTAATTTTAGTTTTTGAATTCGGAGTCAGAATTGTTTTATTTGTTAACATCTCCACAGCTCTGGTATATAATAAACAAAAGAATTTCCAAAAAGTGACAGCCATATCCGTTAAAAATTTATTACTACGCAATATATATATTTAGTGACATTTTGAATTAAATTTTAAACATTGAATCGTATTTTTTAAAAATAGTCTACTTCGACAACCGATTTATTAAAATACAACATTTCAATAAATGAGAAAAGTATTTCTCAGATTACTATCTTAATTGTTACAAAAATATAGATCCATGTTAAACTATAGATTAAAGATTCTGATAATTAAAAAAAAATGATCATGTAAAAAAAAAATGTTTATTTAAATAATTGACGCCACTGGTTATATTCTCGCACCGAATATTCTAATTCATGGGGGGCACACAATTATTATTAACGTAAATTACCTATTACCCTAGCACGGAACCATATTTTTTTTATTTATTTCAGTCTATTTTGAATAAAAAAATGCTTTTCAAACTGCAAGGCTTATGTAAATATGTATTGCAATATTTTACGGCGCGGCTTAATATACTGGATAAGCGACCAGAAAAGAAGATTACATTATAGACGTGTGTGTTTTCTTTGAATTAATTTCTTATTGTTTGTGGCACTTTACACATTAAAGGGTTTTTATAAAGAGATAAGCCTGTCTTTTCTATGTAGGTGTAGTTTTAACATGTTTTTACAATTTTAAATAAATAAAAAAATATCGAGTACATATTATATTGTACTTGTTAATACATTATACATATTTAAAAGTGATAATATTTATATATATATATATATATAAATATATATCTATTTCTGCACCCAATGTGGAGCATATGACTTCCTAATGGAGGTATCTCAACAGGAGATTTTTTCTACGAGAATTGCTTGTTACACTGTCGCTCAACCTCTCTTATTTAAAGAAAGTCGTAGGGATAGAAGGATAAGGCTAGGACAGGACCAGTGGTTAACTAATCGCTCTCACTACCCCTAGTTATTAAGGGATCGGAAAGGGTGGGAGGAAATTTTTCAACATCACAAACACCCATGACTTCGAACAGAAATCGATAAATCAATCGAAAAAAATGCTGTTCGTACTAGTACTCGAGGCCGTGAGGTCTGGACGGAATCCCACAACGCTTACCGCTGCGCCATAGGACCCGGTAATTCAGATTCGTATATATATATGTTTTTAAATATTTTATTCAGAAATTACTGTCGGTTTTACTTAGACTAGCTGTAAACCCGTTGACCTCAACTATTTTTGTTGCATTTTTAAGTAGTCAGAAAATTTACTGGCGTGAAAAATAAATTACAAACGTGTTTATTGAATAAGCCAGAAATTCTAAAAGTAAAAGAAATATATCTCGGGGCTTATATCGACAGCCCTGCCCTGCAGTATTTAAATTGTATATAACATATTTTTTAGAATAAGTGAAATGCTTAAGTTTGCTAACAAATATATTTCGTAGAAGAAGAAATATACCTTGGGACATATATCGACAGCCCTGCAGTATTTAAATTGTAAATTATTTAATAATTTGAATAATGTTTAATTTTGCTAACAATTATTTTCGTAGTAGCAGAAATAGACCTCGTAAATTACTTAATTTTTGGAATAATGTTTAAGTTTGCTAACAATCATTTCATTTTTTTTGAATAGAAAATTTTAAAATAAAAGTCGAAATATAGTTCTATAAAATATCCATACCGTCATTAGAATATTCCTAATGCATGTAAGAAATTAAAAGGATTTTCAAGGCAGGATGCAAAATAAAATCATACCTTTCAATAATCGAATCAATGCCACTGAACAAAATCTGTCAAATCAGCTCCCAGCTCTATAATTATAGCTTCAAAAAAACGAATCAGTATATTTGATTATTTAAAAAACTTCGTAGCGATACAAACTTTCAAATAAAGTTCTTTCAATATTATTACGATGCTTCAGTTCTTAGTCAGGAAATTTGAATTTTGAATATAAAAAAGACGTCCATTCCAATTGGACGAACGAAATATGCGATTCAAAATAAAACGTTAGCATTGGTCAAAAAATGTGCTGTTCAATATAAACCGCTATCATTGGGCAAAATGGACATCAGGACATATTTGTGGTTTGTGAGTGATTATTTTATCGACTATTAATTTATAGATTATATTCAAAATTTAGCATATTTCGAGATGTTTTATTCGAATTTCCTTGAAACCGAACTGGCCAAAAGCGTCGATTTTCCGTGAATTTATTCTCAGGTTGTCTTGACACAGAATCCTTAGTCTCTCTGGTCACCACAACCAAGTGAAAACACTTAACGTGTATCATTCTACTTAGCTGTATGACCAAGTGAGTAAACTCAACATACTTCATCTTTTTACACACCCTATTCGATTTTTGGGCTTAGAGATAAATTTATCATTTAATTACTAACCGTTTCTATTGCCATATTTATATCCAAAGCTTAATTAGAAAGAATAGTTGAACAAATAACTAACAACAACGTACACACTGATCGTTGAAACACTTTATTAGTAATCCATAGTTTAAAATTAAATTTCAGTGTAGAATATACCGAATATATGATACATGTATTAGTTTTAAGAAAATATTATTCTCCCGAATATCGGTCTAAGCACGCTGAAGCGTAACATAATTTAGCTACACGTGTCAATTATTGCCAAGGGTAAGTTATATAATACACAGAAGAATCGCCTAT
The DNA here is from genome assembly GCA_031772345.1 of Himalopsyche anomala. Taxonomy (NCBI): domain Eukaryota; kingdom Metazoa; phylum Arthropoda; class Insecta; order Trichoptera; family Rhyacophilidae; genus Himalopsyche; species Himalopsyche anomala. The sequence goes on from CM062823.1 coordinate 36,891,682, forward strand.
CTCAGAAACCTCTTCAAACTTAAATAATTTAAGGTATATTTACCAAAAACTAGTCTATAAATCATAGATACAACAGAGAGATAATATATCAAATGGAAAGAAGTGATTTCTTAGATAGTTTTCTTTATTACATTAAATTTATTTTTATTGGAATAAGTAACAAGAAAAGTGTGTCACTGTAATGTTATTTACTTAATATATATAGAAAAAATAATATGTTGTTAAAAAACAATATTGTTTATAAATCAATTGAAAATTTTCCCTCGATTAACTAAGTCACTCTGACACAAATGACTTAAAAAATATCGTCCCAGATCTCAAATTTAAATGTAATGTATCTAAATATTATGATGATATAGTCTTTGTCTACATTCCAGACCTATTTTACCTGTTTTATGTACCTTTGATATTGCTTCTAATTTTTTTCTTTATCAAGCTGGTATTTTTTGTCACGTAGCAAGCAATTTTATTTTGCTGTTACTTCAAAATAATAATACAATATATTGGCTTTGAAAACATTACTTTGTTTATTATAAACACTTATATTAGAGACAATCCAGATCGTTTTGATCAATTAGTTAATCTTTCATGCTATTTTTCCTGTACTGGTTTGATAACAAAAAAATATATTTAATATGCTATGAAAATATTTAAAACAAAGTCGAGAAAAACTTGGCGCGAATATTGAGATGTAATTCTTGTAATGACGCATCGCTCAGTCAAATAAAATCATGATTTATTTACGTTTTATCGCGCGCTATTTCATCCTTCACAATCGAAAGGTAGCGTGAGTCCCCGGAGACGATGCGGGGAAGTCCGTGAGAACAAATCGCCCTTAACTTCTCACCTATCTTCTTTACCTTACTGAAATGCAGGGGCTAGAAACTCAGACATATTTGCATACATGGTTATTGTGTGTATTGAAATGTTGTAAGATCTTAGATATTTGTGCAAGCGTTTAATAACACCCGCGAGTTTGCTCGTGAAATATTTCAAAAGTTTCACAGCGAGGTAGGAAAACATGGTAATTAAAACTCCATAAATTTTATATCCAAAAAATAAAAATTTGTACGCAATAGTTACAAAAAAGAGATCTATGGAGGAAAACTTTTATATCATTATACGTATGATACCAATGAACAAATAATCATTTTAACTTAAATATAATACTTTTGTTATTTCACTTTTCTTACAAGTGTGAAACTAAGTGGTTAATGAACTTAAATGAAGTTCAGAAATAAAAGGTGTGCTATTTTAATTATGAAGTACTTACAAGTAATAAAACAATGCTTCGTATACCAGTACAGAAGCTTTCATGCATTGATTTTTCTTTTTTTTTTTTTTTAATTACCAACCGAAGTATACGCTATGTGTTGGAAAACTTCCAATTTGGCATTTTTCTAGTAATTATATTATTGTGGGTATACTTGCAAAAGACGTTAAGTCGAAAATCAGTGGTTTTAATATATGGTTGCAGTTAAATAGATTTTAAGACGCCGTATCATATTAAAAATAAGTTTAGCCATATTCTGTATATTTTTACAAAATTTAAACATAATAGACATCATTTTAATTCCGTTCAATGTTTTTTTTTGGCAAAAAAAACTATAAATTACTTAACGCTTTCTAATGTGTGTACTGAATCTATTAGTCATTATCGAATTTAATGAAGTGGTTGGAACGATAAGACGTAATCGTTAAATTGCATAAAAAGAAGTGTAAAATTTTCACTATTACAGTTTTCTGAAAACAAGGTTTTTAGCTTATCGCTTATTCAAATGGTGGGGAAAAATATTGGAGATTGAATTAATTTTTTCTTTTGCACAATCATTTTAGTAAATGATAATACATAATTGTCTGTTGGGTTAAATTATGGGCTTAGTACTTTATACATATATCCAGCATCGCTCAAATATTATATCATAACATTGATAATATCGCCAAACTTTAACATCGACATATAACGTATCGCTAAAACTTTTGTAATCGATTACAGTCTATTGAAAAAGTTTTCAAATCAAACTTCATCATATTATTTATATGAAACATGTATTAATAGCGATCGGCAAGTTTGAATATTCAATCGAATAATTCCCCGTATGTACCAATTAAAACCTTACCTTATATAAGATATTTAGTTGTGATTCTCTGATTAAATATCGATGTGGTATAAGTGATATAATACGAGTAATTTTTAGAGTATACAGTAAAACCTCCATTTAAACTAAATTTGGGACCGTGTAATTTGGAGTAGTGTAATTAGGAGAGTGAATCTCATACAAAATTAGGGATTTGGTTTTTTGTTTTTTCCGCAAAAAATGAAAAATTAAGATTTCCTTTAGTATTGCAACAACAAAAAATATGGACGAAATATTTTGTTACTAAGTGATAAAATGCAAAGTGTGCCAAAATCCAACACATAGACAGTCGCCCGGCTATACGTGTATGGCCGGGCACGTGTTGAATACACATACGCTAGCCAACGTTTGACTGTATGCATCGCACAGACGACCGTCTCGTAGCAACGGCAATGGAATGCGACAGATCAATTGAGGGATTTGCGGCGAATATTTTAAGCCAGCGCGTAATTCGGGGTAGTGTAATTGAGGGTTCTACTGTATTTCTCTCGTTCCAAATAAATTTAATGAAATTTAATTTAATATACAATCAATATTTATGACCAATAATTTGGTTTTTGTACAAGTGGCGTAGGAATTTACTTAGAACTCAGAAGCAAGTGTCTCTCATCCAATGGATACATTCTGTCACATACTTCCAAATATTAGTGAAAGATGCATAATGAGGTTTCACGTGTTACGTCAGCGGTGAATATTGGCCGTACAAAGATTTTATTTAATCAGAGATTAAAAGATATAATAGTGTTCCGAAAATTCCAATATTATTTTTCAAAATAAAAAATCAGTCATCGGCATGGACCTATTGCTACGAATTGCAAAACTGGTATTGCAAATATCTATACTGGTATTACAATAAAAAAAAATCAACCAATACCGGACGAGAAAATCAATATTGGTATTTCATATAAAATACCGAAATATGCATATAATAAAAATATGCAAAATCACTTTCGAGTGGAAATTTAATATTGAAATTCTACCAAGCTCCGTTAGTCAAAATCTTAAATAATAAATGTGTTATTTTCATAATTTAGGAGTAGCAAGACTGCTACCCTTATTATATAAACATTTATGTTAAGACATCCCCAGAGGTGGGGAACCCGCGGCCTTTTGATTACTCTGGTGCGGCCTTCTGGCCAATTCTGGAAAAAAGAGATTTGGAGATATCTGGGGGAAAAGTATAGCAAATTGAAGATTTCAAATTTCTCAGTGAGCTTAAAAAAAGCGAGGTTTGAAGATATCTGGGGAAAAAGTACAGCAAATTGAGGATTTTAAATTCCTCGGTGGGTAAAAAAAAAACGAGCTTTGAAGATATCTGGGGAAAAAATATAGCAAATTGAGGATTTCAAATTTCTCGATGTTTACTGCGGTCTTATGTCGAAGAAAAGGTTTTTCACCTCTGTCCTAGACCATATACTCCACATTTGGACGGACATGGATAAAAAAAATCATAAGCAACTTGCGGTTTCTTAAAATCATTAAAACGTTCAAAAATTCTGGAACCTCGCGACCGGAGTACTATAAGGTTCTATGTGAAAATTTTTAACGAAACAAAAATAACAATATATGCCAATACTGGTACTTGGAAGACCTGCCGCATTGTTACTTCTGGTTGGTCAAAAATTTTCACATTTCGACCTGTCAACATTGATACAATTCGTGACAAATTCAAAATATTTCAATTCGTCGTTGAACTTTTTTTTAATATTTGACCTAAACATACATATATACATTCAATATTCGATCACGGTTAATTTTCAATACCGGTATTTTCGCATTTACAAAACAGGTTTTTCGGTATTGAAAAAATACCACGAATACCGGAATCCTGGTATTGCTATCCCTACCTACTGACAATGCATCCGTCAAGAATAATTTACACCCTGAAATGCGACTGATAACCATTTAAATATTCATCGGAACAGAATTCCGAATAAAAAGCAGAATTGACAAAATATTTATATTAATTTGTTAAATATTTCATAGTAGGACTTTTAGTATTGACTTGACTACAAAACGTGTTGAAATTTTACTCGACTGACATCCTTAAAATATTGGCCTACTTCATAACATGAATAAATAATTTTAACTTGAACTTGGCGGTAAATATAACTGATTTCCGTTTTAAATATTGTTTTATATAGCATAGCAAATACTCATCACAAAAATACAATGAAAAAAAGGAAACGTTTTACAATGAATAGATAAAACATGAAAATGAAAAACAATTTCGTTGCAAAGGCAACAAGAAAGAAATCGAATTTCCGTACACCCATGTATCTTCGTGCTTCACATGTTTATGATAAAATAAATGCGAGTTGACCGCCCCTTTCAATTGGAACGCATAAAATTTGATTGATGACGACTTTGCGCGGGAAAAACCTTAAAAAGGCGCCAAAAAACGTCTCTCATCCCATCGCCGGCCATTTTTTCCCCCATTTTTTTTTCTTTTCTATCTGTTCTATCTCCTCTTATTTTACTTTTTAGTGTCGTTTTTTGTTCGTGACCCTACACAGGTAGCGAGGGCGTAGTCGGCAGAGATTTTTTTCTTTATTTGATTATCAGAGAGGGCTTTAGACTCTATTTTCGGCATTTTAATGAAAAGTATTCAAAATGATTACTGTTCATCTAAAACGATTCTTTTATTTAAGCTTTTTGTATTTAAAAACAAATATAATGGATCAATATAATTTGCTTTGACACAAGCTAGGACTGTTTTTTAATTTCTCGTTTTTGTATAAATATGTAATTGATTGAATTAACATTTACTTAAAAATCCATTGTAATACGTTAAAACGTATCAATTTTTAGTTATACAATTATTTTGTTTTATTATTACTATGATATTTTTTACTGTATTATAATAAATATTTGATATATTTAAGTAAATAAGTTTATTCGCGATGGTGTCTGGTTTATCGAACCACATAATATTATTTCACCAACAAAACAAAAAAAAATGTTTATATACATATTTACAATCACCGGTATTCTCAGGTTAGGCGGATGTTATGCTGAATCGACGCAGCGCTGAGCAGCACAGAAATGGGAGGTGCAGGCAGACATGTGCGATCAGAGTATGCTGTGACAGCTCCGTTACGAAAGTGACATATATGAATGACAAATAATAATCTACAATAACTCTTTTAGTGTATTTTTAGAGTAATTTACATGAGTAGCATTGTATAAACAAAGCTTAGTTTGAACTAGTTTATTAGAAATTTTCACGGCAAAGAACACGTCCAAGCATGCGTCCGTTACACAAGAATCTTTGCCCACTGTTCAACAACAGGCAGATGCACGTCTGCGTCGCACATAACTGTGTTGCAGCATACGCAAGTCTGTGCTTCTTCATCTAAATCTGTGTTGCCCTATGTTTTACTGAGCTGCGTCGTATGCGTCATAGTATAACCTAGCCTTAATCTTTCTAGGATTTCAACAGTAAAGAAAAATATTTTTAAGCTTATCAGCCACATGTTTTTAGTTTTTTAACGTTTAACCGGTGATACAATAATTACACAAAAAAGCTCAATAATAAAGCATATTTAAGATATTTGCTTTAGCAAAACCAAAATTATTTTATCATTGTAGGATAATGCTATACATATAATATGAAAACAAGTTAACGAATTTCAATACAACTGAAATTGATAACTTAGTTATCCCACAGGTTGTACAATAAAGTGCAACACGTATTTTTACGCTTTAAGAAGCATCTACTTACATCCGAATCCATCGAGAATATAACTGTACGGAAATAAAGGTTTTTACCTTTCTACTCGACACGGTGGGGGTAAGATACAAACACACTAATGACAAAAATAATTACAATCACATTTTTTTACAGAACTTGGGGAATGACTATGTATCAATTATGATTTGATATTAAAAATGAACTTTTACTAAGTTAAAATTTAATCAAAACTATTGAAGTTCATCGTCCATGTCATTCACGCTTGACATTTACTTCCAGTCCACCACTGACTCGGCAGGTAAAGCTCTTGCAGAATATTTCGTGACGTTTATAATATAACGCGGCAATTTTATGGTACCCTACTTCGGTTTCCAATTTTCGCCATAGAAGATGCGCTAGCCCAGAACTCGTAAATATTATCTAAACATTTTTTCCGACCAAGTAATTTGCAGTAGAGATACGTTACGACGCACCAAAATGACCAGAGGGTACGAAAAAAGAAAAATCTTTGCGGTCGCTCCGAATACAAACCGCCCCAATTTATTCTTTTGCATTCGCAAAATTTTGGCGTGAAATTAATTTTGGCAGATCCGTAGTGCAGTTGTCATTGTCATTAGCTTCCGTAAAGGATTTCAAAGATTCAAACCGCATTTTTTCAATCAATTTCTGCTCGAAAGCATTGATGTTTGTGAGTCGAAAAATTCCATTACACCCTTCTTTTACCATGTCTGCTCCCAATTTGAAGCATATGAACTCCTAATGGCGTTACTAAGTGTCAGTTCAAGTTCATCCACGCACTTGAACGCCTGAAGATGCCGAAAGGTGAAACCCAAGTCGTTAGTGACATAACTAGTGTGTAAACAAAACTAGAGAATTTGAACGATTCAAATTTACTACACATATCTTTACTTTTAAGCGAACCCCAGTATATCAAAGAAAACTTCTTTGATAACCTACTCTACATAAACAAAGCTTACATTTTTATTACATACTTAAAACCCAATAAATTAAGCAGTCATAAAAAGAAAGTTTCATTATTTTCCAGAGAGGTTTCGGAAGCAAAATATTATGAAAGTTGATAAAACGTATTCGTATTTTCAAAAGTCTAAATTTACTTTTGGAACATTGCTTCTCTCGAAATGTTTTTTTCTGCAGCAAATAATTTATAATGAAAATTTATACCATGATGCATATAATGAATTTACAGTAAAATTTTCGAGAAAATTGAAAAATATGCTTCCAATATTATTTCTTAGGAGCAGTGAAAGAAAGAAAAAAATGTATTCTGATAACTAAACTCAAAGGAAAGTGACATAAAAAATGTTTTATAGAGTACACAAAGCCTTTTGTGAAACGTGAAGGTGAACGACAACCATTGGATAAAAAAGTATATAGAAAATTAGAGTTAGTAGATAATACAATTTAAAATAAAATTTTGAAATGATAAAATATGTACTGGAAAATTATTTCGATATTTAGTGTGTAGAATATACATTATGGAATGTATCATAATCGTAAGACATCCGTTTTCTTTCGAAGCAAGAATATAAAAATGCTAACAAATCTTTGATTAATCAATTTTTACATAGAAATGATCATCTTGCAATATTTGTTTAATAATTTGGAGACTACTTTGCAAAATATTTTTGGTTCTACCAATTTTTCTTATATGCTTTTCTTTACGCCAATCGTCTTCATCAAATTATTAATATTTTCCATTTATACTAATAATTTCTTATCATTGCATCGAAAATAAATGCTACTTTATAGTAGCTGTCGGGTTCATAGAGAAGTGGTCAACATCGTTAACTTCCGTTGCGGATCTCACGGATTCAAATCCCAAGACAAACAGATTTTTTCAATTAATTTATCGATTTCTGTTCAAATATATGGATGTTTGTAATGTCAACAAATTCCATCCCGCACTTTCAATCCTCAAAAAACGCAGCGTATCGAGAGTGGTTTTTTAACCACAAGTCCTGTCTTAACTCTATCTTTTCTATATCTACTCTCATCGAAAAAAAAAATATTGAGCAACTTGGTAATAAGCAGTTTATAAAAAAAATCCGTCGAGATACCTCCATTAGGAGGCCATATGCCCCACATTGGAAGCGGACATGGATAAAAATTTAAAAAAACATTGAAAATATGTGAAGCAGATTTTTTCTTCTTATGGTGTTTCCATTGAAATATCCATCTCAATCAATAATAATTGATGTGAGAATATTTTGTAAATTATATTTTTTAGATATCAAATTTATGGAGTTTGAAGTACCAGGACACGTTATCGTCAAAGTTCTCCGAGTCTCCTTCATCGCTAATGTTTTAAAAAATTGTATTCCCTTACCATCATTTCAGACGGAAGGGCGTAATCGTTACAGAGGTAAGAAATTCTTAGTGAAGCCATTTAACATATACATATTTTTAACTTTACGGCTAAGCTGCAGCTACATTTGCAGAAAATATTAAAGTGTTAAGTTAATATTTATTTACCAATCTGTTGGTCACAGTTGGAACCCAATATCATTAAAAAGCATTAAATTAGTAAAAATGTTTTTACCTTCTGGTATGTACACTATTCAAAGGGTGTTGTGTAAATGATATTTTACGTTTTTATTAAAACAACAGGTTTTGCGTAAACAACCCGGAATAAGATTTATTAGGGCGCTTTCTCTTCTTGCCTACTTTCTTTCCCCTCTCTTTTCTTCCCTTCTCTGTAGTCTTGTATTATATTTATTTATTATGAAATTTTTGCCGCTCTGTAATACTTTTGTGAACATACATCTACAGAATACTTCAAAGATGATGATCTAGAAAAATATAAACAAATACGATATATTTCAAACGTACCGAAACATAATCTTGGTAGATAAATAATTTTGAATTTAATTATAAAAATGCTTACCTTATCAATAACATTCCTTTTTGGATTCAAATAATCAACAACACTCACAAGACTTAATAATATAATTAACGGGATTGAACAGTTTTTTGTTTGAAAAACAAGAACAAGAATAGTTTTACTGCAAAATATTGCCTTAAAGTAAAAATAAATTTCACTCATGATACGTTTTACTTTTGTAATATACCGTATAGAATATAAGGAAAAAATAATTTATGTAAAATTTTAAAGTTAAATTTAGATACTAATTCGACATTTTCAGCTTACATTGCGATTATTGAAATAAAGCTGTATTGAAAAAACTGTGGGCTACGTCCTTTTTCCTCTCCACAGTTGATATATTAATTTAGGATTTTGACTGAAGGTGTTTGATGGAATTTTAATATCAAATTTGATTCGTTAGAATGTTGAACTGTAATTTCAAGGCTTTTCCGTGATTTTTAATGTCTGAAGAGTGAAGATACAGAAAAATAAAACTTTTTGTGACGAAACGCATGGAAATAAAAAAAATAACGATTCAAATTTGATATTAAACTTTGCCGATATCTACTTTATCGATCAGAATTAAACCTATCAAACTATGCGATGTTGATAACAGTTGCCAAAGTAACATATCTGTATCCAACTCGAAGTTTATACACTAGAACACCCTACAAGAAAGTTGAATGGACCAGGTGGTTGGTTTGTGAAAATTCATTTTTAATACGGAAGTAAAAAACAAAAATTTTGTTTTTCCCACGATTGTGAATCATTTTCAAACTGAAGACCCACACAACAAAAGAGGTAGGTACACATTATATGACATTTATACTTATAATAATTCAAACAATATTGATATTATTTATATATATTCAAAAACTACCAACAACTTCGTAGATCTAGTACTTAGATCCCTAAGCTTACCACCACTATAAACTTCTTTATTTCGTCCGTTATACATTGTTACCTTGTATTTTAAGATGACTGCGAAAAATAATCATTTTTCCTGAGGTGAAATATGTAGTGATCAGACTAAAGATTAGTCCACGTACTACCGAAAAAATTAAGACGAAAAAGTTATGTTCAAAGTTGTGTTCACCGAAAACTTTTTATAGTCAAACGCACCAAATATTTAAAGTAAAATTTACTCAAAAAGACACAAACACGAAACTTATTTTAATTGTATTTAATCTCAATTAAGGATTTTTTTAATACAATCTTAATGATATTTCAAAAATATTACACGCGACTCAGATGGCAAAGATGATTATTTTGATGAAATAAAACATTGTTGAGATGTCTATATTTTCTGAAAAAAAATCTTTTCTCGCGTGTGGACAATACAATGAACATATTAAACATAATATCGTTATGTCTACCTTTTTTATGTCAAAGAGTGATGTTTTGTGAGTAGTCTTCTCTGTTTCTATTTCAGGATAGACAGCTAAACTTCCTCCTAAATAAATTCTTTGATTTACATATCAGTTAACATGGAACACATCACATTTATATAACATTTACGATTTAGTGGCAGCATAAAAGATCGACTAAGTGAGTTGTTTATTCCACCTCTAACATACGTATTGCCATGTAGACGAGACAGGTTTATGACACCATGATTCTTCCATGACATATGTTTCATACAACACTTTACCTGACGCCTGCTGACTTTTTTCATACATAACATACCCTTTCTTTTGACTAGAATACTTTTACTACGTTTCTTGCGCTCGCGGACTGTTCGTTTCGTGGTTTGCTTAAATTTTGCCAAGATTTTCAACATTTGACATAATATTTTTTGAAACCATTATACCAACATAAAATATTGTTATAATTTAAGATTTCGACTGAAGATGCTTGGTGGAATTTCAATATTCAATTTGAATCGTTCAAATTATGTACACACAATTGATTTCTAAAAACCACTTGTTCAACGCAGACAAAGGGATTAATTTATGGCTCGTATTTTTCGTGTCAGAATTAAATGGTCATAATATATCGGTCAGTGTAAATTGTTATAATTTAAATGAAATTTAAAAAAATCTAACAACCAAAACGGTTATAAAATATTTTGACCGTATAATATTTTTATTCTGACCGTTAATATTTTTATTCTGATCAAAAATTGATTTCAAGCCTTTTTTTCGAGGACAAAAATAGAAGTATTAAAATTAAAAAATACATGTAATTAATATATGGTGCTATTGATAAATTTATTATTATTAAAAACGAGAACAACTAATCGCTCTCTCTACGGCCCGTGTTTAAGGGTTCGATAAAGTGGGACCTAAAGTTGACAATTATTTAGATTTTTAAGCATAATACCGTACATCAATGGCTTAATTTTTCTTATTGAAAAAAACATATTTAAAGGAATATTTTATGTACGTCGTTTGTATGAGTTTTCTGACGAAAAGAATTAGGCCTTACGTAGAGAAAATATAAAACAATATTTTACTAAATTTGAATCGTTATGTATGATAATGCTACGCTTAAGACTGCCTCATTATTACTTTAGTTTGGCCAAAAGTCGACAATTAGAACCTTGTAGTACGCGATTTATCTAGAATATTACAACGCATCTAACTTGTTTTTTTACTAAAATACCACTTGGCTCACTTCACCTCTAATGGGCCCATATACTTTGCATTCCTAACGGACATTGGTTAAAATGAAATTTAATTCATTTATGTTAATTCGTATAATATAAAAGCAAATTATATAATGTTTTTTTCTAAGGTGAAGTTCATACGATTTCTTTTAGTGAAAATATAGAAATAAATCATGTAAATGAAATATAGTTTTGATTACACTAGCTCATATTTATTTTCAAAGTTTAAGTGAGCTTTTGAAAGATCTTTTTTAAGCAGTATAAATACTTTTTTTAAGATTTTTTATTTTATTTGCTTGGTTTTCATAACTTTTTCCTACTATACTTTTTCCGCGAAAAACCAATTTTATTTTACTTAATATAAGCCACATGTATTATGATAAAAAGAAGAAGCACAACTTTAAAGTTTGAGAAGCATCAAGAACACAGGAAGTGCGTGTAAACTTCAGCGGAGCATAAAGAAGAAGTAAAGGGGGTTAGAGGAAGTAAAAAGGGGGACTAGGGGGGTACACGACCTACGGTTGGGTTAACCATGGTTTTTTTTGCAAATAAAACTTCACAATACTTTTGATGAGGAAAAAATCGTAAGGTAATAATCATTTATTTCTTTTTGTTCCCATACCCGTTCCCAAAGAAGGGCATACCAGCATGTTACTAAATTCAACTTTAACTAATTTTTGTATACTGGTAGAACTATTCGGTCGAAATATCACTTTTGAGAACTAGTTTGAATTCAAGTCAACTTTAGGATTAAAAAATATATTTGTTTCTAAAATAACTGACAAATATTTTTGTGACTGTGTCTACTTCCAATGTGTAGCATATGGATTCCGAATGAAGCTTTTCTCAACAGTTTTCTTAGTATTTGTTACCCATACCTCTGTTTTTCTAAGGGAGAATGAATATGCAGTTATAGCTATGATATGACTAATGGATAGCTAATTACTTCTCACTGCTTTTTGGGTTAGATGAACGTCGAAGGGAACTATAACTATTTACCGTCTTGGCTGTTAGTTGTAATGCCAATTTTTTTTATTTTATTTTAAAAATAAACATAACAAGTGGAAGATATTGTAAAAGTTAATTGTTTTTTAATGACTACTTTTATTGAACACTGAATGCGAAAAATATTTCTTTCGTTACTTTTTTATACAAATCACGTAAATATTATGGTTGTCCTATATATCGTGCTTATGGTAAGTACAGATGTGGGAAACCCTTTTCCTTGTCTAAAATGGCGCCTGGGAACATCCTCTTCTTTTGAAACGTGTTTTTTCTCTTCTACCTAAATATTGCAAGAGTTAATGCGCAGGATACTGGAAACGAAATGATATTTGCTTTATCTTTTTCAGTTTTGCATTTACATTTTATATTTATGGAATAATTTATACATGTTTTTATTGTAAATGAAAGAATAGAACGGGTACAGTTTATTTTTCTACGCAATAAATTCTCAATTATTATTAATTCTAATGAAGAATAAAACTTGATAACCTTGTTTTTCCATTTATTGTGTTACAAAATGTGATACGAGTTTTGCCTTTTTGAGAAGCATCATCAGACTTCTAGAACATCGTAAAGTTTGCGAAGAAACCAAAAAATCATAAAAAAATCTTTTTAATGCACATAGTGTAAACCAAGGGTCTCTTACCTTTTTGGACCCTAGACCACATTTAAAAATATTTGTAGGACGGCGGGCACCACCTTTTTTTCTAATGATACTAGTAATTGAACAAGGATAATAAATTATATATATATATTAATATTGTTTATATTTTAACAAACAAAATACAAGTGTAAAATAAACATTTAAAAATATATATATATAGTATTAATCAACCAGTGTGGTCTTTGGTACTGCATTTCATTTCCCAGTACCTCATAATTAGCAATGTGTGACGATTTTTCTGTCATTAAACAACCCTTAAGATGCTCATCGGCGAGTCGAGATTCAAGATCTATATTTTGATTGTATGAAGTTCATGTTTGAAAATAATAATTTGCAAAGATACGTCGAACCGAAAAAGTATTGATTTTTTTTTCAGTCCACTGTATTCCAAGTCATTTTCTGATATTTATGATTTCATTCTAGTTCTTGTGCATTTTCTTGAACAATATCTGCAATTCATAATGTCAATGTTGGCGGGCGCACATAATTTGGTTCGCGGGCTCCATGGCACCCGCGGGCACAGTGTTGAGTATCCTTGATGCAGACCAACCAGCTAAATGAGTATCTCACTCTTGATTGATTGCATAGCGATCGGATAATCGAGAAACCTGTAGACATCGACGTTGTGATTTATCTCACATGCGTTGTTGTCTCAAATAAGTCTATATCTAAGGGAAAAAACCATTTAAAAGAAACATATCGATAGGTTTGTTCCATAGTGATACAACTAAAAATTGGTAGTTTTGAGATATGGCTGACCAAAGTTTTGACGTATCTAAACTGAGTTGTTTAAAATTGAAAATTATTATTTGTCTCATCGTTTTATGTGCTTAGTATCATTTATCAAGGTCACTAAAGTTAAATAAGTTTGCTCTAAGTAAACTGCCGCCTGTGTGGTCGAGTGGTCAACGTCGTTGGCTACCACTTCGGAGGTCACGGGTTCGAATCCCAGTACGGGCAGTTTTATAAATTGATTTTTCAATTGATTTATGAATTCCTGTTCAAAGGCATGGATGTATGTGATGTCTTGAATTCCCTCTTCCCTATGAACGGGACGTATGGAGAGCGATTTGCTAACCACTAGTCCTGCCATAGCTCTTTTCTTCTATTCCTACTATCTTTAAAAAAAGAGAGGTTGAGAAACTGAGTAACAAGCAGTTCTCGTAGAAACACTTATGTTGAGATAAACTCCATTAAGAGTCCATATGCTTCACATTGGGAGCGGACATGGTAAAAAAATAAGTAAACTTGGTTTTTTGAGTCTAAGATAGCGGCTTAAGTTTGTTACGAGTGTAAATTAATACCCTAGGAAATAAATAAAAAAAATAGTTTCTTCAATCATCGAATTCTATCCGTTCGCGAATTGTTGGGGATGACAAAACTGTCAGCTGTCTCTATCTTGAATATACAAATTTAGGTGTGGTTTACAAGAGTTTCTTTTAGGTGTTCTAAGAAAAATAGTTTGTACTTTTTGATTGATTTACTTTACTCATTCTACAAAAACTAATGACATTCTAACGTTCCCATAAAGTTTGTTTGCTTCTAGAAAAAGAAGACATCGCCTATACATAGATACTTTAAGTACAGGCTGAAAATTACATCAATTAATGAATGTTTGTAATTTTAAAGCCATTTTATACATATAACATTTTCTCTGTGTGTTTACTTTAATGCATATAAATGTTACCAAACCAGCGTTTATAGCGGTTGCAATAAAAAATAAGTTGTCCAAATCTCATTTTGTGTGCCTCATACTAATAATAATAATGTGAACGGGTCACAAAGCGAATGAATGACCGGAAAATGCATAATATATTCATAAAATCGGAAAAACTTACAAAGCCTCGCATTTTAGCAAAGTGTCAAACCACTCCTCTATTTACTTGGCCCATTTTCTTAGGGCAATAGTTAGCGGAGACACACTTTAGATCCAAACGCGACTACTAGATGGCACTGTCTCTAATTACAACGTCTAACTTTGTTAGGCCAACTTACAGCAGGAAATCTCTACTTACAGAATGTTGGTTAATGTGGTTAACTACAGAAGTTGAAGACTGCACTTTGAAAAGTATAGAGTTGTCATTAAAACTACTTTATTTCACATTGATTATTCAATACCAATTCAACGTATACCTAAATAGATATTATGCTCTTTCGGCGGTTAGCCAGTAGTTTGCTATTTTGGCTATGAAATGACAACCACTTTCTTTTAAGTAATTATCACTCAAAATTAAAATACTAGTGGTAGATATTTTATTGATTGAGACGCAAAAAAGAATGTAGAGATCGATTCCAAGTATCTAAAAATACAATTTGATACTACCGAATCTTCATAGTCCCAAGTTACTCAACCTGGTTTCCACATCAAGTATCTTAGATTGTACATCCCTGACCATCCCTTCACATAAGTATAAAGCTCAAATGATTACCATCAGAACTGTTCCCAAGTTTATTTATTCCTAGGCACAAATTAAGATGGGTGTCTTATACTCGAAATGATTCATTATTTAGTTTTGAGGGTTGGTATAACTTAAATGTAACAATTGCGGACATGTTCACTGTTGCTATAGATGACCTGTCAAACGTCCATGATTTACACAATTTTTTTGATTTTTTTAAGTCTTTAAATCATGCTTTTTTGCTTTACATATTCGAGTTATTGTAATGAGATGAATATGCTTTGATATGCGCTATCTTTGGAATTTTGTTTCAAAATCAATTCATTTGAAAGAACTCTTTTGAGTGAACATAGCCACAATTATAACATTTGAGGTGTACTATCCGAACAAAATAAAAAAATCATGTCGAGTATTGACAACCTTAAATTAGTGCCTAGGTCGTAAATAAATTTAATAATTTGATAACTAAATTTACATATGTAAAATTGAAATTAAATAATCTTTTTTGCATGACATCTGCCACATTCTAATTTCTATTTTGTTTTTTTTTTAATTTGTTAAATAAAGAAATTACTAATAATTTAATTTGTTTCATTCTGTATATAAAGATCAGAAAATTAAACGGCTTTTGAATAAATTAAATGTATTTACGTTTATAAGTTTTAAATGAACTGGAGAACTAATTCGATGTATTTATTCTAAAATGATACACAAATATTTGAAATGAAAGAGTTTTTTAAAACATAAAATATGTTATCATTGTCAAATGAGTATTTCCGGAAGAATAAAGCATCCTCTTATATTTTCACTTATAGCAAAAATGTCTTCTTTGGTCTTAAGAAAATATTTGTTTAAAAGTAGGTTTCCATTATTATTATTTATTTATTTAATAATCTCTTCTAGGAATCGATTACCTTTCTTGTACCGTACTTTTCCTCAACGGCGGAAAAGGAAGAAAATGAAGTGTAGTGCATTCAGTCAGTTTACGTGTTGGGAATAAGTAATTTCCAGAATATTTTACAGAAATACGACATGTTCTTTTGTTTCAGTCTCATTGAAACAAGACTGAAAATAATTTCGTTAGATGTTTGTAATCAATTTTAACGTTAAACGAATACAATAAATACTACAAATTGGCGATGTGTTAATTATTTTAAAGAAACCTAATTTAATGAAAAACTATTAATGCCATGTTTAAATCTGAGATCTCGAACACGGTTGTTTGTGATGTCTTTTTTCCTAGTTGATCTTGATTGACTTAAAAAGTCATCACCTAGTCATCACGTCATATGATTTAGTAAACCATAACATTTTAACTATTGAAATCGAAAGTACTGAGATTTTGGTAGTAACAATGTAAAGTATATAAACAGATAATAACTTTAAATATAAATAAACGCATAATTTAAAATTAAATTTGATAATTAAATTTTTCCACTTGTTGAATTACAAAATGTGACACGTTTTTCGCCTCTTTAAAAAGTATCATAACTATTATTGAATTTATTTCTCTTTGGATTTACCTAATCTTAGTAAATATTTTTTGATAAAAACTTCAAATGTTTGTCTCTTACGGTCTCTCTACGTAAAATAGAATCGGACAAAACACTGACTCTTAGTTTATAATTTACAATTTAAGATTTAAAATCAATTTTTAGTTTATTCGTAATCTTTACCATTTTCTGTCCAATGATTCTTCTCTCTTCTTCAAATAATAAACTCATTAATTCTAACGCGAAACTCATTCAATAATATTACTTTTTAGTTATTATTTATTAAGATTTATTTTTATTGTAAAATAAAATATTCAACAAAAAAATTACGAAAATTATTCAATAAAAGGATTACGAAGAAAATGTGTGCTTTTCCAGTCGCAAATTGCTCGCTGACGAGCAAAGGTAGAACTTGGATAAGCTTAGGGGTTTCAAATCACCACGAAAGATGGATAGGTGGTGAAGCATTCTACACGATGAGGGTAATTTTAATTAATAAAGGCTGTTCTTATCTTAGAGATTTTCTATCTCCCCTACATTTCGTTATACAATCGTATACAAATCCATAGAAAGCGTAGTGTTTGAAAAGGTGTTTTTTTATTATTATTGTACAATTGAAATCGAACTACGTCAAAAGAGATCAGTTTTATGAAAACTTTGGTCAGTTATAATCTTAGCTAGCTACGTTTTATTCAAACGGTTTATATGCAGCGAGTAACTATAATTTTCTTTTTATTCATACATTCGCAAAACTAATTAATGTCCGTATTTATTGACAATTTGCATGTTTTATCAACGAAAAATAACTACACAAAGCGCCGAAGTAAACATTGAAAATGAGTTGTTTTCCACGGGCAAAGTCATTTCCCGGAAACGTTGTCCGGCCCCCTCAAACTACCCCACCCCGACCTAACAGAACACCTTCTTCCACGCCTCGACAATTTTATTTTTAAGCGCACTCCAATTTACGAACCTGAGTACGGGGGGGTCACGTCACGACAGTGAAGCCATGCAACCAAAATACTTGCCACATTTTGATTCTCGAGCGACTTAATTCGAATTCATGATTTTTAAATTAAATTATTACCGTAACCGTCTGCATGAATAATTATTGTAGCATTTGTATAAACATTTTTAATGTGACATTTCCTTTTACTTAAACACCCATAAAATATATGTTATATCATAGTCGTTTAAAAAAAACTTTGTATTCAAATACTCAGTCAATCTTTAAAATTAAAGTTGACATCAACTAATGTTCAAAAATCTTAACCTTTTGTCTGCCGTAGAAAAAAGTACGTTTGAATTTAGCACGCCGGCTATAACTTACAATTGTTAATTTAATTAGTTAATGAATAGGTAACTCGTAACTGGCGTGTCGATCACGAAAAGTTTGACGAGATATCTCGTCTGTGGCAACCATCCAGTTAAAAATATCCCATCTAATTATATCCTAAAATCAGGCGTTAAGGAAGCGATTAGCAAACTTTTTATATTTCCATATTCTTCTCATTTCCTTTTTCGTTGCTTACGATACAATTAGAGCATTTTTTATTAGTATGATAAATATACATTACTAACAACTTGAAAGTAATTAAAACAGAATCGAAAAATTAAAAGTAAAACATATATTCTGACGTACGTAATCTTTGTTTTTATAGAAGCGTAGGAAGGGGTCCAGCCGCCCGCGGCGTTCCTTGAATTTGCCGCTCCCAATATTTCTTCTAATTTTGTTTTTAAATCACTTCTGCTATTTTTGAACTATGAAATAGGTGTTTTAGGTGGCTTGATTTTTTTATGTATAAATATAATTTCTCAATAAAAATATCGTATTTATTTTTGAAAATGCTACCCCCAAAAATTTGCCGCCCCTGCCGCACCCCTCTTGTTACGCCACTGTACAAATATAAATAAGTATATATTTGTACATATTTACTTTGGCTGTGAGTTACTATTAGTTATTAAGCTCTGCTCTTCATGTGGAGCATATAATTTCCTAAAATAAGTATCCCAACAAAAGTTTTTATACGAAAACCGTGTATTACTCAGTCGCTCAATATTTACTAATCGCTCTTGCTACGCCACGTCATTTGAGGATCGGGAGGGTGGGATGGAATTTCCAGACATCATAAACACACATACTTTTGATCATAAATCGATTGCGAAAATTCTGTTCGTTCTGGAGATCCGTCATGGAAGCCAACGACGTTGAGCACTGTGCCATTAAACATCTTTATAACGAAGAAAATGTGGAATATGTCAGAATGCATAAAAAGGGTATTTTTAAATGGTGACATTCAAGCAAGTTGAATAAATAAAGTAGTATGTTTTATAATCTTAATTCAAAATTCTGTAATGTTTTTCATTATTGTACTACAGAATCTCAAATAATCTCAATGCACATATACTTTGTGTAAAAATCATTATCAAACATACCAATTGTTTGACCAATATTGTAAACGTCAACGATTCTTATTGTTGCCACTTAGATTCTTTGCTAAAGTTTATTGATCTCATTCAACACTGCTAACATTTACAAGGCGTGTAACGTATAATCGTCGCAACTGTAATTTCGCTTATGATTTGTCCATACAAAACAAAAAAATAATAAAATTCACATGTCAATGTTGTAGAATGGCTGGTCTCTTTTGCGAGGGCGTCATTATATACAATTCAATGATTTACGTTGTATTACATTTCAGTAAATAACTATCAAATATTTTATACCGAAGAATTTATCGGAAAAACGATAAGCTGTCATGAAAATATTTTACAATAAATATCTCACCATTTATCAATATGTATGTAAATATTATATTTTCAAAAATTCACTTACATAAAGGTAATTGTAAATTCTAAAATATGGCAATTGGTGGCGTCGGCACAAATATGAGCTCAAAACCCTCTATGGTGAGCCAGAGATTGTCAGATTTTTAAAAACTCAACACTTTCGACGGACATATTTCACGCATATGTGAGTGGAAGCTTCCGAAACGCCTCACATTGTCTGGGAAGGTATACGCATCGTAACATTGTTGTATAGATGCAGTATCACAAAACCTACGAGCGCTGGGGGTCATCAATTGACATCAGGTAACAGATCGAGTGGAGTGGAGGAAATTGAGCCAACTAAGGTACACTCTGGACTCGAGCACAAAAAAAAATGAAAAAAATTGTTCGTAAGGTAATTTTTAGCTCACATTCAATTATGACATATTGAATGATTTATTTGATAGGTTTCTTTTGTATTGCACAAACCATTAGCCCCAAAAACTAATATGTTATCTTATTGTTGTTATGTATACACCAAATTATTCACTGTACAATAATTGTCACCCCTGACATGCTATAATTATAATTTATCTTATTTACTTGCACTCGAATATTATGTAAAGTTTCAATACACATATAATCAAAATTTACTAATACCATAAGTATACATCCGCCAAAAGATGTATTAATTAAATCTTAACCAAAAACAATGATTGGTACTTTCAATGCAACAATAAGCTTTTGAATTAAAAATCAAAAACAAACATTCTTTCGAAATAAGTCAGTAGTAATCAAATTGTCCAATAGCTTAGTTTAACTTACCAAGACTTCTTTGTATGTATTCTGATGTTTGATCAAGTGAATTATTATAATACTGTTTGTATAAACTTATGTTATGCCAATAAAGTGAAACATCTATAATAATAAAGTGTTTTAATGAAATCCATAACATTGTTTTCTAGCCTGTGAACCTTTTGATAATGAAACATTTAGAAAACTTCGGTTCTTTTTAAAACAACAGTTTTATAAATACACTCTTAATGTCTGAAAATTCCATTTCCGGAATAGGTAGTCGTACGTCACATAACTAAGTCAAACTAAAAAGTGCTACATTACAACCGATAATATTTTATTAAAGATCTTTGTCTTCTTGTGAGCAGTTACAGCACGCAGCTTTGTTTTGTCAGTGCGTTGTTCTTTTCCTTTATTTTTATAAATAAACTTTCTGTTACAGCAGAAGCAACAAGCTGATTCACGAAATTAAGGTGTTTTGTCTGGAATAAAGGTGTTTTTCTTACAAAAAGTCGTATACAACATCGGTTTTATTTTACCATTCTCACTTACTTACGAATTGTATTCGGCAAAGTATTTACTTGCGTTACGTTAATTTACTTGTAACATAATATAACGATCTGAACGTTTATTTCTTAAAACAAATGAAAGCTTTTTAACTTGAATTGAGAATTGATATTACTTATTATTTCTATAAAACCTTTTTATTTTAATAAAATGATATCGTTATACAGTAGACATGTTAAGATCAAATAACTAATTTGTGAAATTTCGCTTATAAATATTTTCAACGTAAATTTAAAGAGTTTTTATCATTTATTACATTTAATTTAATTGTATTAGAATACGGAGAATTGTTCTTCTTTTTGAATAAATGAAATACAACAAGTACAAATAAATAATATCATTAGCTGTTATAGGTATTTTAGTTCTAAAATATATTATATTATACATATATGGATGATAGCTATTTTAATTGATGTCTTAATCAAAACTATATCGTTTGATGACAACAATATATTTGTAGAATTAAAATACTTTGATATTTTTCCATCTTATTATAATGGAGTTCTTCCAAGCAAAGGCCAGTTTTATCAATAAGTAGCTGTTTTAATGCAATTTCCATCAAAATGTGGTGAATTTTAAAATCATAAATTATTTTTGTAGCTGTGCGTTTAGTCATTATCATTTTTTTTTCAAATTGGTAATAAAATCATACGATTGGTTGTGTTATCCTATATAACCTATCTTTATCCTATATAACAAATTCAGAGATGGTTGAAAAAAAATTCGAGATAGTGATTTCAAGACAGTTCATTCATATAATATCGACTGTGGAAAGGAAAAAGGACGTAACCCACACATATCAAATTTTACAGGAGACGGAAAAAACGTGCTTGATGATTTTGGGCCATATACAAATTATGAACTATACAAAACCTTTAAGTGCACGGAGACTTCTAAACTGGTGTTTAATTGACATAATCTAATCTATATATATAAAACAAAGTGGGGTTATTTACACCACGTATATCTCGAGAATTAGACCACGGTTTTCAATGATCTTTGCTTTATTAAATTTATATGGGCCTAGAATAGCAGAATAAGCATTAAAACATCGGAAAAATATCACGAAAAAGAAATTATAAAGAAAATAAATATCTCAGTACAATACGTTTTTTTAAATTTTTCGAATCGAACGCGGAACATGACGTATGCAGTTTATGCTTAATACACTAGGTGGCGTTGGTTGTAAAATTCATTTGTTTCATACTTTGAATTAGAGATGTACCGACGAACTTGGACGAACGTGTCAGAATTTCGAAACTAAATCTTCAATATCCATTTAAAAAAAAAACTTTTAGGAATTTATGTTTCATGTTCATCACCGTCGCTAAAATATATACTGAAATGTGAAAAGACGAATGAAAGTACATAAAATCAGAAAGTATGTAAAAAAAAATCAGTATACTTTTCATGTATATTATATTGTTATTGAATACTATCAAATCATTATTTTATTTTTGATCCCCATCTACAGTCAATCCTGTTTTTATGCAATTTCAAAGTAATGCGGTTTTTTAGAAATGCATTTTTTTAAATGTACCATATTTTACGATATATAAAAATGTTAAATATTACATTGAGAGCATATATCGTTGTATTTTGGATAGAATAGAGAGAATCATAAACACAACCGACATTTGAAAAAAAATACGATTTCGGACTGTTTAAATCATGTTGCACCTGCCATCGCTGAATTAAGGCCACTACTTAGGTGTGTTACAGTCGATAAAACCATTGAAACATCGGTAATATCAGCTGAAATGATTACTTTAGCACACGAGCTTGGTGAAGAAAGGCTTGATACCTTAAGCGAAAATTATATCGACGAATTACTTCCAGATAAAGCTATAAGTGACAAAGATGTCAATAATTTAAATTTAATTATTGACAAAAAACCAGAAAACAATGACGAACTGAAAGAAATTCTGCGATCATTCACTGCGAAAATAATTGAAGAAGGTCTCCGACTTTTCAGTAAATTAGAAGATCATTTCTTTCTAAATGATGACTTAAAAAAATTATATATGGGTATAACCAGTGCTTTTTTTTGTTGGTGCCGGAACGCACTTTTTTCGAGCATTTTCTAAGAAGGTATATTATTTATTATATATTCGAATATCATTTTGATAGAATTAATGACGGCATTTCATATAATGCTTAGAAAATAAAACAAAATATACATATTTAAAAATAGAAAAAATAAAATTAAACATTTATTAAAATTTCGAGAAAAAAAGGTGCCGGAACGCCGTTCCGCCGCGTTACAGGGTAAAAAAAATCCCTGGGTATAACAAACTGCATAACCAATTAATTATCGAAAAAGAAAATCTGAACAAACTCTGATCACTAATTTTATTGTTAAAAAACAACCATACCATGTGTGGAACATTAAACAAAAAAAAATTTTTTTTTTTTTCTAATGTAAGATAATCTCATAAATATAATATTGAAGATTTGGAAAATGTTGCGTTTTTTGTTATATTGAGAATTTATATCATTTCGTAATATAAAAATATGAAAATTTAGAATGAACTTTCGTAAAATTATAAAAAAGTATTATTTGAATAATTTTGAAAAGATCCCTGTCACTATGTTGGTGACATGCATTGAGAACAAATTTATCCTAGACCAACACATTCCTTAGCAACGGCCTTTGTTTGACAGTTACTGTCAAACAAAGTAGTCGTTTGTCAACATTGTGAAGATGTAATTTTATTATTTAAAATACAGTGAAATAAAGAGGTACTAGCTATGCCAAGTACTTCTAAACCAATTCGTAAGAGTGCTCGGAATGGTTTTCTAAGAGTCTTTCAGTTCTGTGAACATGAAAAATCTGAAAAAAAAACCAATAATTCCCTTCGGGTCGACATCATTGAATCACTTCGAACTGTCAATGGCGTAGTATGACCAACATTTTGTGCTGCATGTCAATAGCTCAATTTGCTTAAAAACTATACTCATTGGGACATGACAATCGCTGAAGCAAATGTTTCTGCATCTCCAAGTCAGATACGCACATTATTTGCTATCATTATTTTGATATGCTTCCCATTGAATCTACGAGAACTGTGGAACAAGTACAAGAATGACATGTCCGAAGACACTTTACACCAAATTCGCGTCAGTTCAGGGAATCCCGATCTCGAGGTGAATGAGGAGATACATAACCAGGCGTTGCTTTTGATCGAAGATATGTGTTACCTCATGCGCTGCATGATGCGTCGCCAGATCAAAGAATGAACGACGCTTACAATCGAGAATCGGAACGTAAACATGAATATGATCGAGATGCATTGAACCAATCACTTCGAACGAATGTACCTTTGTTGAACCCCCAACAGAAAGTGTACGATACTTTAATGAAGGCAATTGATGAGGGAAATGGTGGCTTATTTTTCCTCCGCATTGGAAGCACTCAACTGAACTATGAAAGATCAGCGCAATGACTCAAAATGTTTTGGAGGCGCAATGATTCTACTATCTGGCGATTTTCGCCAAATACTACCAGTCATTTCAAGATCGACCGATGCCGATGAAATAAACGCTTGCCTTAAAACATCGACTCTGTGGCGCTATCTGAAGAAACTTCAGCTAACGACAAACATGCGAGTTGTATTTCTAAACGACCATCTGCCGCAGATTTCTCCAAGCATTTGCTGACTATCTGTAACGGCCGTGTTCCTGTTGACGAATCGAACGGATTGATTTCGATTCCACCGAATTTTTGCAATTTCGTCTCAACGAAGGACGGCTTCATCAACAAAATGTTCCCAAACATCTAATCACAAAAATCGCAATTGGTCGAGTGAACTAGCAATTCTTGGGGCTAAGAAAAAACATATGGATCGTTTAAACTTCACAATTCAAAATCAAATCGTTGATCTACTGCATTACTTTAAATCTATCGACTGTACCACGTGAATAACATCAATGTAATTTAAATACTTTACATTTTGAATTTTGAACAATTATTGAACTTAATTCATTTTGAGTATTCATTCAACTGAATT